>JAIZFV010000581.1:0-93872 GCA_021234005.1 Nephelium lappaceum
ATCTTAAATGGAGACTTTCCAGTAGAACGATTAGGAACATTGTTATAAGCAAACTTGTGGTAATACGAGGTCCCATTGTCGCGGATGCCCTTAAGTAATATAATGCAGAATGTTTCCAAGTATTTTATTGGTGACCTCTATCTGTCCATTTGTTTATGGATGGCAAGTACTGTTAAATTTTAAGGATGTATCCAGTCTCTTCCACGAAGTATGCCAAAAATGACTCAGAAATTCACTGTCATGATCAAAGACTATTGTTTTCTGTAATCCATGCAGACGAACTACCTCCTTGAAGAACAATTGGATTATGTGACTGGCATTTGACATCTTCGTACATGGTATGAAATGTGCCATCTTGAAAAATCTATCAACTACCACAAAGATTAAATCTATACTTCGTTGAGTGTGCAGAAGTCCTAATGTAAAATTCATGAATAAATCTTCCCAAGAAGCTTCCAGAATAGGAAGAGATGTGTATAAACTCATGTTTTGAGCTTGTCCTTTTACTGTTTTACAACTATAGCACCGCTCACTGCAAAAAAATAGGCTATTCATTCCGGAATATCCATACCGGCCACTAATAGTCGGGTATGGACACCATTTTTTACATTAAAAAAATAAATAAATTGAATTATCCATACCAAGCATTAAAAGCCCGATATGGATAATTGACATTCACAATTTTTTAATAATAAAAAAAGTTATCCACATCGAGCACCAACTGATCGGTAGGGATAATATTTATTTTATTTTTTAAAAAATTTAAATTTAATTATCCATACCAAGCATTGATGGCCCGATATGAATAATCAAGTTTTTTTAAAAAAAACAATTATTTAAGTATCCATACCGGATAGATTGGTGCCGGATATGGATACTTTTGTATTTATTAAATTTTTAATTTTATTATTAATTATCCGTACAGGGCGCATTTCTTGCCCAGTATGGATAATCCTTTTTAAAAAAATAAAAATATTTTGATTATCCATATCGGACACATGTCTTACTCGGTATGGATAATCCTTTCAAAAAACTAAAAATATTTTGATTATCCATATCGGCACATGTCATGCTCAGTATAGATAATCCTTTTCTACAAAAAAATAAAAAATATATTGATTATCTATACCGGGCACAAGTTCTGCCTAGTATAGATAATCTCCTATATAGACACATGACATAACCCCCCATTCCCACCTCATTTCCTCATTTTCTTTCTCTCTCTATCTTTTTCTCTCATATCTTTTCTCTCCCAAACCCTAGCCGCCCCTCCCCTCTCACTCGTCGATCATTCACCTCTCTGATAGTTGCGCTATTCGTCATCGTCCGTTAGGTTCACCGATCCACCGTCAATTGATCTTTTCTTCCCTTTTTCTTCTTCTCTTCTTCTTCTTCTCCCTTTTTTTTTTCTTTTTCTTCTTCTTCTTCTTCTTCTTCCATCCGTGCGACAGCCTGACTTGTTCCAACCACACGACAGCTAGTTAGTCTTCCTTTTCTTCTCTTTTTTTTCTTCATTTTCTTTTTCTTCTGTTTGTGTGACAATTGGACAAGCACACGACCGTTGGTGTTGTCGTCTAGTCGTTGCTTTTTTTTTTTTTACTTTTTTCTTTTCTTCACATTTTTCACTTATTTTCTTCTCTTGCAGCCACTACCGAGAACTGTGGTGGTCCGGCTCCATCCTATTCACTGATCTATTGCTCTTCCAATGTCTGGCACTGTCATGTTGGTCGATCCACTCTTTTTTCGTCATTTTCTTTGTCAAAAAGGTATGGACTTTATGATTTTGTGTTTTTCGATGTTTCAATTTATGATATTATGTTTTATGGATTTTGTTAGATATATTATATGTATTATTGTTGTTATGATGTTGGATTGTTTTGACATAAACATAATATTGTTGTTCGGATAATTTTTTTTTGATGGTTTTGTGAAGTTTTTTCAAAGGTTAAAGTTGTGATATTTTTTATGTTTTGTGTGTAAAACATATGTGAATATACTAGTTTGTATGGTTAACAATGATAAGTAATATGTAAGATGATTATAATATATGTAGATATGGTGAATATGTATGTAAGTGTGATAGTTTTCTTTTTATTCAAAGTTTAATAATTTTAATGTGGTTTAATACTATGTTGTTGCATGTTTTGTTTTTCGAGTATTATATGCTTTCAAAAGGATAAGGAGTGGTTAAGATTTTCAAGTTTAATTTTCTATACTCAATCTATAAGGATATGAAATTTAAACTTTCAATGTTTTTAACAATTTTTTCTATCATTTTTAAACTTTTAAAGTGTCAAAAGAATAAGGAGAATGAGCTAAACACTTTGTTGAGGCCGCAAACAAACATTTAATAAATCCTAACTTCATCCCTTACCCTTGTATAAAATGTCTCAATGGGAGGTATCATCACATTGAGATATTGTATGAGCACTTAGTCATTAATGGGATGGATCCTTAGTATACAATTTGGTTCATGTATAGGGAACCCCTAAAACTTCCACATCTGTTGAAAACAGTGAGGTTTTACAAATAAATAATAGAGAAGACTTAAAAGGAGAATTGTTTGAGAATTTTAAATGAAGAATGAGTCAAAAACAATAATAAAACAACCAATAGAGAAAATAGCTAGGCTTTGAGGGTCACTTAATTGTTTATTTTACTGTTATTAAGTTTGATTTCTATTTATTACTCAATTGTATGTTTCACATCCCAAACAGACAATTGGAAAATATGGATTTGGAGATCAAATAAAAAAATACCAATAACACTTGTAAAATTCTTTGAATTTAAGAGCAAACTTAGATATAATTTTAAGTTATCTAAGAACGACAATATACCAATTTGATAATATTGCAGTCGAAAATCAACTTATAATTATATCAAACCAGAAATTATAATTTTAACGTAAATCACATAAAGAAAGCATGACTGAATTTATATGAAATTGTAAAATATAATCTCTGAAATTAGAACTTCAAAAAGAATTCAACATAAATATTTAAGAACTTAAAAGAAATCAAACTTGAATAACAAAATCTTTACAATTAAGATCACCCCTCAGCCTCACTCTAACTTTAGCCTAACTTGCTCATTATTTCACACATTCTACAAAGAAAGTATGAAAACAATTCAGTAAAATGTTTTCTTTCTGAAACACTGATTTTCTCTCTGAGAATTGGTTTCTCTGTTGTGCTGTCAGACACCCTATTTATAGAAGCAAGAAGTTGACTCTCCAAAGAATCTTCTCTTCATCCAAAAGGAAAGCTTTCAATTTCAAAATCTTTCCATATTCATCACCACAACTTATTTGGTCATTTTTCAAATATTTAAAATTCAAATCAAATATTAACTCATCCCCACAAATCACTCCATCTTTCTTCAAATTTTGAAATTCAAATAAATTGTCAACAAATCACCACAAATTACTCAACCATTTTCAAATTTGAAAATGATTTGTTGGTGGAAGTGTATGAGCCTTGAGACATTTAGGGTCTGACTTATATTTATCTGATGATCCTTGATAACATTTGGGTCTTGTGCACTTGAGCTGATATCCTTTAAATTGGGTCTCTTGATTTTGTTTCTAAAAAACATCACTAACCCAAAATAAGTACCTATAAATTATGTCAAAATTATCAGTTTTATGAGCATAAAAATATATTAAATGAAATGATCAAACCAACTGCATTCGTAAAAATAATCAAATAAAAATGTTTAATTAAATAACATATTTTGACAAATGCAACCAATTTTCTAATATTAAAATTGTATTTTTGTGCTCTAATCAAGACCACAAACAATAATAAATACAATATTAGTCTTTAGAATTGGATTGCCTTCGTCTCTTTTCCTTAGTTCCTGACTGTATCCACCTACAAAACAAATAAGGGGTCAGGGGTTGTTGGTATTTTACCAGAGAAAACCTTCCGACGCTCAGGTCAGTTGAATTCCATGGTAAAACTCCCCTCAATTAGAAACCAAGGGATTTTTGGAAAAGTTTCTTAAGAGAAGAAGGTGACACAAAACTTAATAGGCTAAGAATTGGGTCTAGTATTTTTGAAGATCCTTCCTCATGGAGGGTCATCACACACCAATAAATTTTCTACCTATTTCTCTCTCTAAAATTCCTTACCTCTTTGATGAATAGTTGCCTCATTATATAATACTATGCCTATGCTCTAGGGATTTGATGGTCATCTCACCTCTTCCTAATGCGATTGAAGTCTTGTTGGCTTTCCTTTGGTTGCACCTTTATTCCCTGTTGCCCATTCTTCCCCATTTATCTTCTTGCCTTTTCAGCTTCACCATGAGCTACAAAGCTTTGTTTTGTATTGTTTTGCAGTAGTGGTACATTCCTTTTTTTGCTAGCCGACCCATCTTTTAGGACAAGTGGCAAACTATGAGTCTTTCCTTTTGTTACGGTCTGTCATCTCTACATTGTGTCAATGCCATAATCTGTATTATGGCTTGTGGTGTCCAACTGCTTTGCTGGCTAGGGGGGAATTGGCTCTTTCTTTTGGGGTTTCGCTCCATTTTGGTGAGATGATCCAAATTCTTCCATTTCCTTACTTCTTTAGGGAGCATTTGGGCTTGGGCCTCGTGTTTGGATTCCAAGCTCCTTTTGCAAAATCAAATTTAGGGGCTTTGGTAATTCATCTCAATTGGGCTGAGGGAATTAATTGATTTTGGATTGCCCAAGAAAAATTTCAATTTATTTCTAAAGGCATTAGATTTCCCCCAAACAAAATTACACTAATATCAAAGTTTTGATTAAATGACATTAACTTATCTTGAGATTCCGAAAACTCAACGAAAATATATGTTGCACTATCGATCAATAGTACTTACCTAGTACTCACTGATAAATCATTAACCATTACCTCGCCGGTCGATTAGCGACTAGTGATTTTTGGAACTATGGTCATGTCCTAACCCAAAAGCTTATTTTTTACTCGAAACAAATCAAAAATTATTACTAACCCGATTGGGTCAATATTATAACTTGAGGTTAGCAACATGACTCAACATCGAGTCAACCCGATCTCGGGTCAACCCAATCTCGTGTCATTTGCTAATCCGGATTATAAATTTGACCCGATTGGCTCAAAATTATAACTTCAAGTTATTACATGATCCAATATGGGGTCAACCTGATACCGGGTCATGTGTTGACGCTAACATCAGTTTTTCCACTTTTACTTATTCCTTTCAAAAAATAAAAATAAATAATAATAATCATCTAGTTCCTTGAAAGCGCAATTATAAACACTAACCTTTTTCAATGCTCAAATTAAAGAAAAATTTTATTAATGAGATGGTTTTAATTTATTAGAGGCATTTTGGATAACTTAGGGTAGTTTTGCAATTGTTTTGAATGAGAGGGTAATAATGTAAATAAGGTGCCAAAAGGGGTAATTTTGCTAAATCCCCATTTAAGAAATTTAATGAAATCTTTAGGAGAATAATAAGATTTATTATAAATTTCTTTCTTCATAAAAATCAATTTAAAATCTATCCAAATTTTGTCCAAATTCATCTCTTAAATGAAATTTGTGAAGACAATGACTTTTTAAATGCATCTAGATTTTATTAGATTTGTATAAATATAAATTAAATATACCTAAATTTTAATGAATTTCATATAAATCTGAATTGAATATACCTAGATTTTAAAATAATGATAAGATTTATTACAAATTTTTTTCTTCATAAAAATCAATTTAAAATCCATCCAAGTTTTATCCAAATCCATCATTTAAATGAAATCTATAAAGTCAATGACTTTTTGAATGCATCCAAAATTTATTAGATTCCATACAAATCTGAATTAAATGCACCTAAATTTTAATGAATTCCTTACAAATATGAATTGAGTACACCTAGATTTTGGGAGAATGATAAGATTTATTATAAATTTCTTTCTTCATAAAAATCAATTTAAAATATATCCAAATTTTATCCAATTCATCACTTAAATAAAATTTATGAAGACAATGACTTTTCGAATGCATCTAGATTTTATTTGATTTTATAGAAATCTGAATTGAATACACCTAAATTTTAATGAATTCTATACAAATCTGAATTGAATACACTTATATTTTTAGAGAATGATAAAATCTATTGCAAATTTCTTTCTTCATAAAAATGAATTTAAAATCCATCCAAATTTTATCCAAATCCATCAGTTAAATGAAATTTATGAACTCGATAACCTTTTGAATGCATATAGATTTCATTGGATTCCATACAAATCTGAATTAAATAAATACACCTAAATTTTAATGAATTCATATAAATCTAAATTAATACACCTAGATTTCAATGAAATTCATTTAAATCTAACACTTAAACATTTAAAATATTTAAATTTTAATAAATTATAAATTGAATACACCCCCTGAAGTTTTGCACAAGGAAAGATCTCCATTGCCCAATTAACTAGGAGCAAATAATCATGAGTTCTCTCAACAAATATATTTTTCAATTGTTTTTGCTTCTCTTCGTTCTAAATATAGCATGTGAAGCATCACCTTTTCAAAGGTCAACAACATATGTCACTATCAAAAATGAACTTGGTGAAGGGGAAATTCTCACAATACATTGCCAATCCAAAGATGATGATCTTGGGCTGCATGCCGTCCCTAATTTACAAGCCTACTCGTTCCATTTCCGACCAAACTTTTTCACAATACCAGGCACATTATTTCATTGCGGTTTTGCATGGGGATTTGAATCTCATTCGTTTGTTATATATAAAGAGAATAGGGACCTTTGTACTCATTGTCACTGGAAGATAAAACAGGATGGAATATATAAAATGGATCGAAAATGGCTTCATGTAATCGAAAAATATCCCTGGTGATCTTAATTATATTTAATTTCACTAAGTTTATTAGAGTGGCCTGTGAAGTTTCGACTTCTTCTCTTTAATAAAAATACAAGTCACAATAATTCATAGTTGCTAAGCTGCATTATTCCATTTTTCATACTAAAGCTTCATTTCTTATATAAGCATAAACTCAAGTCTCGAAAAGAATGTCCAATCATAGCTTTCGTTTTAGAGTTGCATTGTTTCGAATTCCTTTATGTATTCAAGTGTGTTGTTTTTTCATCTTCATACGATCTTATTCCTAATATGTTTGTTTTTTTCTTATTGCGGTAATATTGCAAGCAGTATAATATCATGAACACATAAGTCAATCTGCTATGGTAATGGTACATTTAGAAGATAATTGAGACGCATGGGGTTATAATATAATGTCTAAATTGACTTGCCATTACAAAGTTGGTTTCTTCCATCTACACAGAATCTGGATTTTAATTGCTCATTGCTTTGGGATTGGGAGTACTTCTCCTATAGTTATCTATTTTCCATCTCCAAGAGTTATATCTAAGTAAAACATCATTTTATGGTAATATGATATAATTATAACAAATATATATTCTAAGTATAAAGACATGTTATAATTTTATAGGTATGAATATGATTATATTTATTGTCTAGGATATACATGATTATATGTTAAACATTATTTAAACTTTAATTGGTAGAAGATAAATTATTTTATATATCTGTAAGTTATATGAAAGATAAATTATTAATTCAATTGATATACTTTTTCAAAACAATATATATATATATTCAAATCACATGAGACAAAAATTAATCATACGAGATGAAGCCATGAACAGAGTAGAATCATACCACACATGCTCTTATAAATACTAATGTCATGCTTGTTAGTGAGGATAGTATGCAATTGGATAAATCTTTTGTCCAATCCAATATTTGTTGACGAAGTAGGATTGGCTAAAATTTAATCTTATCTCCTCTTTTATTATACTTGAGTGAATAAATTAGGTGGGATTGATTTATCTCACTCAAATGTCCCTCTTTTTTTATTGCTTATCTTTTCTTTCTTCTATATTTATTTATTTTATTAATGATTTGTATTTAAGATTTGCATTGATTTATTTCTTTTTGTATTTATTAATGATTAATGGTTATATTTCATTTTATGAATTCA
This sequence comes from Nephelium lappaceum, assembly GCA_021234005.1. Lineage (NCBI taxonomy): Eukaryota > Viridiplantae > Streptophyta > Magnoliopsida > Sapindales > Sapindaceae > Nephelium > Nephelium lappaceum. Next base: position 8,031 of record JAIZFV010000581.1, read on the forward strand.
AACCAACACATATTAATCTGTTTGGTTTGATTGGGTTGATCAATTTAATTATTTAGGTGCCCATCAATAAGTTTATGTTCAATTATGTTTTTTTTTTTTTTTTTTTTTGCTTTGAAGTACAATTTGTGGCGTGGGCAACTCAAACTTAAGTCATTGTTAAGTTAAATGAGCATTTTCCATTACCAAGTCATATTGGGTGATGATAAGCTTGATTGATTATCAAACATATTATTTGGGCCATTGTGCACATGAATTACAATTTCAAATCCATTAGAAATTTCAAATTTTAATAATTTAAGAAGCAAGTTTGGCCTACTTAGGGCACAAGCTCCACCCTTAAAACAAATAATTCTCTTCGTGAAGGTCATAACAATATGGAATGACAAGAAATGGAATAGGTGTTTCTAATAATAATTAGGACTCATAAAAAGGGCATGAAGTTATGCTTCAGAATTTTGGTTTAGAGAGCTTTATATCAATATCTATATTTGGGAAAAATATAAAAACACCCTTGACATTTGCTCATATTACACAAATATGATAACTGTAATCCTTTTTGCATTAATATCAAGTTTCATAAACTCAACAAAAACACCTCAACCATTAGTTAACGAACTGTTGACCAAACTTTAAAATAATCATTGAGGGACAATTTGATATTTTTATGTTATATTAAATAAATACTTAAAAATAAGCCAATCAAAGGTTGGCATGTCATCATCCATTAATGGCAATTTTTTTTTTTAACCCTAAAAATATTAAAATTTAAAAATAAAAAAAAAGGTCTTCATCCCATATATGGAGGCCATGGTCTCCATCGCATGGTCTCCGACGGTGGAGACTATGTGATGGAGACCAACCTTTTTTTTTTTTTTTTTTTTCTTTAAATCTCTAACTTGGGTCTTTATTATTGAAGACTCAAAACTGGGTCTCTGATGATAGAGACTTAGTTCAATCAAGTTTGGGTGTGGCCACAGTTGGACCTAGATCTCGTGGTGCCCGACCACCACTCTCGAGTTGGTGACACCGGAATCCTAATATCGTTCATGATGATGGTAATATTTGATGACAAGAAATCCTCTAAAGTTGTTTCTTCCTCAATTCAAGTAGCTCTACTACAATGTCGTGAGCTTCATTGTTTTTTCTCTCTCTAAGCTAGCTAGCCGTTAGTTGAAAAGAGAAATCAAAGAGAGACGTGTTCTTGTCATTGTTGTTGGAATTGGATTAATGAATGGACATGTTAGAGAGCATTTGATTTGTTTGTTTGGTTGATTGATTTGTTGAGTTGGTTTTCAAGTTTGGAGAAGGAAAGGTTAGGTTAATATGGTATTTTTGATGGAGAATGTTTTGATTTGATGAATTTGTAATTAAGATTTAAGAATTGAGAGTTGGGGATTTGGTTGCTTTGCTGCTCCTATCATCTCCTTAATTTGTTTGCAACAATAGAGATTGATTTTTTTTGTTTGTTTTCATTTGATTGTTTTGATTTTGAGATGGAGATGGATATGATGATGACAAAAAAAAGGGATGGAAATAATGAGGTTGATTCATGATGAAGATGATGAAGAAGAGTGTGATGGATGATGAAGATGATGATAAAGGAGATAACGATGGATGGAGATCATGATGGATGAAGAAGATAGTGCAAAAAAATAATAATGTTTTTTTAATTATTTTTTATTTCAATTAATTTTAAAAATAAAATATGGTATATTAATGATAAAAAAATTGAAATTAATTAATTTTTTTTTGATAAAGTAATTATTAATTAATTTGTTTAAATTTTTATGAGAAATGTGTTCTTTTAACATAATTAACTATGACTGTTATCAATTGACAGTCAAAATTAACAGTTGGGGTGTTTTTGTTAAGTTTATTAAACCTCAAACGATATTAGTACGAAAAAGGTTATAGTTGCCTCATTTATGTAATATTGGCAAATATTGAGGATTTGTGTATTTTATCCTTTGTATTTACATTACCATGCCTATATGACATCATAAGAAAGGAAACAAGTGTTTCTAATAATAGTTGAAACTCATGAAAAAATACTTTAAATTATACTTCATCTTAGAGAGTTTTATATCCATATTTATATTATATTTGATTCTAATACAAAAGTATTAATCATCATGGGATAATGTAGCACTAAAGGGGATTAAAATTGTTAAAAATATAATTTAACCATTTTTGCAAGCAAGTGAAGCCATTGGGCTCCTCATTTGATGAGTAAGCCCAACGCAGCCCATTTCACATACCCATATATTGGGCTTTATGATAGGCATAACACCATAAATTTGATGCAAATAATTACTAGAGTGACGATAATGGCACCCTAAAATACTATATGAGCACCCCTTTTTGCATGTTAACCCCATTATTATTATTATTATTATTATTATTATTAAAAAAAATGTTATAGAAGTTTGTAATTATAGCCATAAATTATTAATATATCCTTTTTCTTTTTCCTAATATCCAGCACCATCATCATCATGCTCTCCTTCAAAATTCTTATTTTGATCTTGTAGGATGCTAGTTTTCACTACTAATCTCCCTAATCTCTTCTCATTAACTACACAACCTTCCTTTGTTGTTGTCTCCTCCAATTTCTTCATCCCATTCCTCCCTATCCATGCTTTTTGGTGCTTGTATCCTAAAATATGCCAGCCTTTTTTTTTATAAAAAGCGAAAAGTATTTTGTGGAAGAATGGGGGGGGGGGGGGGGGGGGGGGGGGCCGTGGTGGTTTCTTTTTTTGGGATGAAATGGTTTATCAAAATACCACTTCAGATTACTATATCTATGCTGCCTCACTAGAGATGCCATCAGCAAGGTCATTGATCCTAACTCTAATGACACAATTTGCTTCCATAATCTGCTTGGCCACACTTTGATCAATAGCTTGTAAGAGAGTCAATGCAATGCTTAAGAGTTTTATAGGGCCACGATGCCTACCCTCTCCTCTCACTACACTTAAATCTCTCTCAAACACCTTAACATCATACCCTCTATTTTTGGCAGTCGCCAACGCCAAAACCAACTCTCCAATTCCTCTACCTACAAATACTTTCCTTGATAGGACCCTTCTCGACTCCTATCTCGAGTCTAAGAGGATCTTGTGAAAATTGAGGTCTTTCTTATTGAAATCTGGATTTACTAAAAATCATTTAAAAAAAAAATCATCGTAATTCTCATAATCACTTTAATTAAAATATAAATTGAAAAAATAAAAAATCTTTAAATTTTTCATGCTGGACTCATAGACTGAATATATAAAATATTCATAGAATACTTGGAAAAAATATTTCATTTATAAAACTATTCTGAAAACACATTTACGAAATCTAGTTAATTAAAAATAATATAAATACATGTAAACTATTCATCATCATATGACATTTCTCACAATCTGTAATAATTTGCACGAACTTGCATGGGTTACCTAGAAAAAAAAATGGTTTTATAAAATAGTGAGCTCTGACGCCCAATGAGTAAATATAACTTTTCTAAAAAATATTTCTAATAAATCATAACACATTTCTGATAATAATAAATAATTCTCATACCATAATGAAACTATAAATGTATATGAATCATCATTTTTTCTTTAATCAAATATATTCTGAAATTATTCTCTATATAAAACTTCTTTAAAAACAATAAAAAATCATTCTGAATCTAGTTTATAAAACATAAGCTTATCTTATCAAAATTTTTTTGAAATCTTTTTCAAATATTGCATAGGCTTCTCTAGTTTGACCACCATGCTTCAAGCCTCCATTGGACTCCCATCTATGGACTTTATGGCTCTTATACGCATGTGGTCCCCAGTCTCATAATAAAACTATAAACATCTATAATAAAAAATCTACATCGACTAGTACTTAAGGAAATCTGTCATATATGGTGAAAATACTCAACACATAAGTAAAGCAAGGAATATTATCAGCCATACACATGCTGGGTAACTCAATGACTCTTCCGATAACTCAATGACTAGCTCGACATCTACTATACACGTGTTGGGCCAATCTAGGTCTCACACATGTGTAGCTTGTTTGACCGTTAAAGAGGAGGGTACAACCTTAGTGTTATGAAAACATTTTATTTTCTTTTCAAATCTTAAACAATTTTCGTATACAAGTATATAAATAAATTGCTTTCTGAGTATACATGTAACTATAAATAAATACTTTTCTTGAAACACAAATAAATAAATAATTCCTAAAATCTGCTAAAATCTTTCTTATCATAAGGCCAAACTACTAACATCAAATTCTGGTTAAAATTCTAATAAGTATATATATGTATGATAAATTCTCAAGTCAATCATAAAACATAACTGATAATCCAAACGTAAATCATAATTCATAATATGCAAAATCAATTAACTAATTAAAATATTTACTTGCAATAAACAATAAAAAGCCGAGATATAATTAAACATAATAAAATCGATTCGATTAAAATAAAACTATCCACTCACATAGCTCCTTTGCTTATTTTTTAATCTAAAATATGTTCCCATCTGATTCCTCATAATCCTAGATCTACCCTAAACTCACATAAAACTCAATTTAGAACTTATAAAAAAATTTACTAATTTCTCGAATTCCAAATCTTATTAAAATAAAATCACTTATCTGGATAATTCAAACATCCAAATATTCAAATCACCTATATGAAATTTTCTCCCATTTTCTTCCCTTTCTTCTTCTTTTTTTTCTTTCTCTTAGTTATTATTTTTTTCTTTCTTTTCTTTTGTTTTGCTATGTTGTTCGGTTGTGTGCTTCTAATTGAACATCAATATATATATATATATACAACTCCTCACGCCTCTCTCTTCTTTCCTTGCTATCTTTTTATCTTGTCTGTTTTCTCCAATTTGACTTTTCTTGGCTTTACACCCTATTTTGTCTCTTTTGCTTTCTTTTTGTTTCTTTTCCTTATTAACCTTGTGCATGACACTTGTCTCCTTTATATATTAAAATATTTATCATTATCACTTTTTTTACTTGGTTTAGAATTGGACACATGTCTCTCTTTTGCTTTTACTTCCATACACCAACTCTGTGGTTTGACACTTGTTTCATCATATCCATGCCACATGTCCTCTTTATTTCATTGTAATCTCATGCTTATCATTCATTTTCTTTCAACTTGCTTTCATGACACTTGTCCATTTGTATTTAAAATATAGTCAATTATCTCTCATTTTCCTCCTTTTTATTTCTCAAGTCAATCCACTAACTCTCATCTCTCTCTTTTCTATCCATGCATGGGCACACCAATTTCATTGTTTTATCAACTTTTTGACTTGCCTTTTTACATTTTATCCCTCAACTTTTTGTATGGTCTTTTTCCTTTCACTCTCAACTTTCTTGATTTCTTTTAAAAATAGTCACCAAGTGAATATTTATCCATACATCCATTTATTTCTAAACCTTGGACTAGACTAAATTAACAATAATAACATGATTTCCAATTAATCTCTTGGGCTCACTTGGATTGAGGCCTTATAATCCTGACTTTCTCTTCTTTTGATCTTGCTTTACATCTTACAATGCAAAATATTTTTGGTCTTCTCAAGTCGAGTGTTGTTATTCCAATACTGGTTTGAACAGATATCATCATTTACCATCAACACATTACTTTTAAGATGTGATCAAAAGATTGTGAGCTATTCTTATAAAAATCTATTTATTGATGTAGTTTGGTCTATGAATTATAAAAATAGTTAGTCGCTCAAAGAAAGTCATGTCAAAGGAATAGAAATAATTGATAGACACTAGAGAAAGAATAGAAGATGTGCAAACCAAAAAGAAGTGGAAGATGGACAATAGTGAAATTTTAAAAATAATTATATTTTGGGGTGTATATACAATTTCATTAAGGTGGAAATATCACCACTCTAATTACTACCCACTAATGTTATCTCAACCCTTTACAAGCAAGCGAAGCCATTGGGCTCCTCATTTGATGAGTAAGCCCAATGCAGCCCATTTCACTTACCCATATAAGGTGTGTATTCACTCGAATCTTGGTCATTACTAAACTCAATAACAGCTTCTTACTATTGGACCACATTGGGTGATCACTATCTTCACCTTAAATACAATAATCACTAAACAAAGAATGGCGATATTTACACCCCAAAAAACTTTATCTGCAACCCCCACAAAAATTTAATATTTAAATTTTCAATATTGCCCTCAAATCAATTTACCAAAATAGTTAATAATTTTAAATAGAATTAACAATGGCCATGAAAAGCTGTGGAACTTTGCTTCCTTCACAAAAAGCCACCATAAAAAGCAAAAGCCCCACAACAAAGAGAAGCAAACCTGCGAAAGAATTGGAAATCTGGGTGAGCAATTGGTCATGTGGGGTTGATCCTGAAAGCCTTCCACAGTATCCACACCATGACCAAAGGCATAGATTTCTCTAAAATACAACATTATGAAGTATCCACTGTAACAGCTCGCTGGGTAGTGGGTGCTAGCTGGTTGGTGAGTCAACTCAGTTAGTGTTATGAAATAAAAGCTGGTTTCTTTTATTGAATTAAGGTTGATTGGATATGGTGCAGGATGTGTAGAGATGTTTAGGAATACGAATGCCTTTGCTAGGATCTTTGAACGTCAAATTAGGACTCCTCCTCCTATCAGGAAAATCAGGAAAACCAGTCTAGTTTCTTCATCTTCATTTATATTATTTAAATATTTAAATATATAAATATTATATTTAATTTTACTTTATTCAATTCAATTGCCATGATGTTGATGAGATTATTTTATGAATTATGAGATTATTATATTTTGATTGGATTATTTTGAGATTGATGAAATGAAATTTTATTATATTAAGTGAGAATTTTTTATCAATGTCATAATTATTTTTAAATTTCAGGTCAACTGATGTAAAATGGGAATGGTGGTTCATACGGAACAAGCGTTGAGGAATGGGAATCTACGTCGATTCTATTTGACTTCATGGGAGATGAACCTTTCTGAAAGGTGTCTTTCAATATTTGAAAACTTAAATTTATTCAAGGTGGTCCCAACGATATTATAAGCAATCATCATACCAATTAATCACAACCAAATCAGGATAGCAAAATAACATTAAGACAAATGTTGTTCAAATGAAACAAAGAAACGGTAATATAGTATTACAGCAGCAAGAAATTTGAAAAGCTTCGTCTTTTTTTTTTTTTTTTTTTTTTTTTTTTAATGTATATATTAGTAGAGTTGAGTTTTTGCAATGTTATGCTTGGTAGTGGTACGCTGACTGCGCTCAAAATTTAAGCTTCTTCCTATCGATATATTTAAGGCTTTTTAATTTTCCAAAACCTCTACTAGAATAATAGCCAAATGACAAAAAAATAATAATAAACTAAGAGCATTGGAGATTAAAAAAGCTTTTTTGGTCAGTAGATAAGTTATACCAAACGTATACTAAAAATTTTAACATCAGATTGCATAATGGTGTTTTGGGTAATTTTTGTTATGTAACTATTGTTGAGCAACATTTGTATAATTAATATATCACCATCCAGAGTGATTTTGATGGTAAAAGTTACTCATTCAACTTGTCAATAATGTAAGTTGGAATCATCCTACACCAACTAATATGTAAACATGACATAATACAACATGTTTGGTCAAATATTGTCATTTTAATATAAAGTATAGGTGAAGGCAAAATAAGGGAAACAGATGGGTATTGAACCACCAGAAAATGACATGAAGCTTGTAAAATTTAATGTTATATATAACTTCAGGTATGAAGTTTTCCTTCACCTGCTCCTAAGGTTTTAGTATTATAAATGTCTGCTGGTTTTACTTTTTCATGTTGGATATTCAATAGGGTGAATAGTTCATTGAAGATGACTTTGACAAATGATCAAACCTGACTGCTACAAGTTGGCTTATTTTAATATTAGTCATTGTTGCACATATCAGATATTTATTATTCTATCTAGTGCCAGAAAAATAATAGTGTTATGACACTGAGGCCTTTGATTATAGTGGTCCTTTTCCACCTTCAAAGATAGAGCCTGCGTGAGTATCACTTTTCATCTTGAACATCTTTGCTTGTTATGGTATTGGGTAGAGGATGCTAGTTCGTTTGGATCTTTACAGTTGTTTGTGCAATCTGTTAAATGTACTAGAATTGCAATTCAAATAAGTTCTTAGCTTGTAATTATATGAAAGAAAAACTGTCTGTAAGGAGAGAGTCCATATACTTCTATTAAAACATATATCTTTTGCTCAAAGAGACACCGTAAAATCTCAATACAATATTGTACTTTAATTTTGTAATATATATCTCTTCATTTCATTTCTTTCATTTTTTGCCTTTAACTCCTGGGAGAAAACAGAAATCTGGTTTGAATTAATATGTTAGTTGCATCAAAGTGTTATAAAATACAAAAACCAGTGAAGACAGATTTGGATGCCCCTTGCATGTAATCCTCAACTTTAGACAACTATTATAATGTAAGAGACTGTTCATATTGTAATATGGAATATAAGTGTATACCTCAGGTCATTGTTTCTCTATGAGAGCAGAAAAGTACCATTTGGTTATCTAAACTTGGCAGTCCAGCTTCATATTAACATTTTATCTCAGTTTCTTGAATCCAACATGAAAATATAAGTCTCATTCAGCTGTGATCAAGCATGAAAAGCCCCCCCGGCCACTTTGAATGTATCATAGATTATGAATTCAAGCACTGCATCCGGGATCCAATCGCTCAAAATCATGCATTATATGTACAATGTCCAATGTGTTTTGGGAAAGGTAAGCCTCTGGGAGAGACATGAATTGAATTTAATAAACCTGAAGAAACGATAAAGCAATTAAAAGGACAATCAAGGGTCATAAAGGTTGTTACAACATTCGCATTCCTCTGCCTCAATCCACCAACTTAATATCGGGTCACATGCTAACCCAAAGTCATATATATATATATATATATATTTATTTATTTATTTTATCTAAATCCGATCATTTCCTAACTAGTGACCTTTTAGGTTATAACTTCGGATTAGTAAATGACCCAATATCAAGTGATGTGCTAATCGAAAGTTAGAATTTTGACCTAAATAAGGTCATTCCATAACTATTTTTTGGGTCAAAAACATAACTTTGGATTAGCACATGACCCAATATCGAGTCATGTCCTAACCTAAAAGCTTATTTTTGAACCGATTGAGTCAAAAATATAACTTCAAATTGACAAATGACTTGATATCAGGTCATGTCCTTACTTGCAAGCTTATTTTTTTACCCGAATCAAGTCAATAATTATTGGGTCAATTTATAACTTCAGGTTAATAACATGACTCGACATTGGATTAACTCAATATTGGGTCATGTCCAATGTTCCAAAAATAAACCGATTTGGCCAATTTTTTGTCAGTTAATCCGTGGTAATCGGCATTGTACCAATCGAATAACCTACAAATTAGGGGTCCTGCTCGCTGAAGGTGTGTACTCGGCCTAGTTGACCTATTAGTTAGCCAAGTAATCAATAAAACTCAGCCCAAACCCAGTGAGCCCAACCACCACACTCGGCCAAAAAATTTTCCACAAGAAAAAAAGAAAAAGAAAATGCTAAACACAATTAATTCTGACAACAAAAATACAAGTTGGACAACCTTTTCAATAAAGAACATATATGTATACAATAATACAATTAAAAGTAAATAAATCAGAACAAAAAAGAAAAAGGAAAAAACTCATTGCGCTTTTCTTCGAACAATTGTTGCATATAAAACATACCCAATATCGTTGTCAATGATAAAGGCAGGAGACAAAAAGTGAGGTCCATAACAAATAAAAAGGAGGAGGAGGAGGAGATTGCTAGTTGTTGTGGTGGTCGTGGATGAGGTTGGGGCTAGTCAGCATGGCCGTGTAGGTGGATGTGGTCGAGGTCAAGTTTTGTGCAGTGGTAATGATGATAATTTGATGCAACAATGATGATGATGATCTGGAGCAACTACAGCGACGATGATGATGGATCGACCGGTATAAGATGAGGTGAGAGAATAAAGAAGGCTTTAGGCGTAAGGTAGGAGAGGAAAGAAAAATGTGGTTAGGGTTTACTTAAGAGCATATATATAATGGGGCAAATAACACAAACCTCCCCTAACGTTTGAGGAAATTATACTAATATCAAAGTTTTGATTAAATTACATTAACCTTTTTTGAAATTTCAAAAACTCAACAAAAATACATGTTACACCAACGATCAACAATACTAGCTAATTACTCACTGAGTAATTGATAAATCTCTAACTATGGTCTCGCCAGTCGATTAGTAAGTCGCAATTTTTGGAACCACGGTCATGTCCTAGCCCGAAAGCTTATTTTTGACATGAAACATATAAAAAATTATTACTGACCCGATCTAGTTAATATTACAACTTTGGGTTAACAACATGACTCAATATCAGGTCAACCTGATATCGGGTCATTTGCTAACCTAAAGTTATAATTTTGACCCAATCGGCTCAAAATTATAACTTCGGGTTACTACATTACCCGATATTGGGTCAACCTAAACTGGGTCATATGTTGATGCAAACATCAATATTTCTACTTTTACTCATTCTCCTCAAAAACTAACCATCTAATTCCCTAAAAGCTCAATTGTAAACACTAACTTTTACCAACACCTAAATTTCTTCAATTTTTCTTCAAGTTTTTTTCCACACAAAGTAAAATTTAATGTATATATATATATTAATGAGATGGTTTAATTCTAATTTATTAGGAGTATTTTGGATCACTTAGAGTACTTTTGCAATTGTTTTGAATGAAAGGGTAATTATGTAAATAAGGTGCCAAAAAGGGTAATTTTGCTAAATCCACTTTCAAGAAATTCAATGAAATCTTTAGCAGAATGATAAGATTTATTACAGATTTCTTTGTCCACAAAAATCAATTTAAAATTCATCCAAATTTTATCTTAATCCATCACTTAAATGAAATCTATGAAGTCAATGACTTTTCGAATACACCTAGATTTCATGGATTTCATATAAATCTGAATTGAATGCATCTAAATTTTATATAATTACATACCAACCTAAATAGAAGGCACCTAGATTTTAGGAGAATGATAAGATTTTTCACAAATTTTTTTCCTAATTAAAATCAATTTAAAATCCATCCAAATTTTATCCATATCTATCATTTAAATAAAATCTATGAAATTAATAATTTTTCGAATGCACCTAGATTTAATTGGATTTTTTATAAATATAAATTAAATACACCTAAATTTTAATAAATTTCATACAAATGCGAATTGAATATACCTAAATTTTAGGAGAATGATAAGATCTATTACAAATTTCTTTCTTCATAAAATCAATTTACAATCCATCCAAATTTTATCCAAATTCATCACTTAAATGAAATTTACAAAGTCAATAACTTTTCGAATGCACCTAGATTTCATTGGAATATTTCATATAAATCTGAATTGCATACACACAAGTTTTAATGAATTCTATAAAAATTTGAGTTGAATACACCTAGATTTTAAGAGAATGATAAGATTTATTGCAAATTTCTTTCTTCATAAAATTCCATTTAAAATCCATCCAAAATTTATCCAAATCCATCACTTAAATTGAATCTCTCAATTGAATAACTTTTAAAATTTATCTAGATTTTATTACATTCCATACAAATCTAAATTGAATACATCCAGATTTTAGGAGAATGATAAGATTTATTACAAATTTCTTTCTTCATAAAAATCAATTTAAATCCATCCAAATTTTATCTGAATGCATCACTTAAATGAAATATGTAAAGTCAATGAATTTTTAAATGCATCCATATTTCATTAGATTTCATACAAGTTTCAATTGAATACATCTAAATTTTATTGAATTCCATAGAAATCTAAATTGAATACACTTAGATTGCAATGAAATTCATTTAAATCTAGATTGGATACACCAAAACTTTTAAATTATTTTAAATTCTAATAAATTATAAATTGAATACACCCTTTTAAGATCTGCACAAGTAGAGATCTCCATTGCTCAATTAACTGGGAGCAAATAATCATGAGTGCTCTCAACAAATATCTTTTTCAATTGTTTTTGCTTCTCTTGGTTCTAAATATTGCATGTAAAGCATCAATTTTTCAAAATCCAACAACACATGTCAATATCAAAATGAACTTGGTGCAGGGGTAGATCTCACAGTTCATTGTGAATCTAAAGATGATGATCTTGGACAGCATGTCGTCCCCTATTTTCAAATCTACTCATTCCATTTTCGATCAAATATTTTCGCAGTACATGGTACATTATTTCATTGCAGATTTGCATGGAGACAAGAATCTCATTCGTTTGCTATATACGAAGAGTCAAGGGACTATTGTGAAGATTGTAACTGGAGTATAAGAGCTGATGGAGCATATTACTTGGATCAAGAAGTACATGAGGAATTTAAATATTCTTGGCAATCTTAATTATATTCAATTTTACTAAGTTTATTAGTATGGCCTATGAAGTTTCGACTTCTTCTCTTTAATAAAAATACAAGTCACAATAATATATAGTTACTAAGCTACATTATTCCATTTTTCATGCTCAAGCTTTGTTTCTTATATAAGCATAAACTCAAGGCTCGAAAAGAATGTCCAATCAATTATAGCTTTCATTTTAGAGTTACATTTTTTTTTGAATTCCTTTATGTATTCAAGTGTGTTTTTTTTTTTTTTTTTTGTCTTTTTACAATCTCACGCCTAATATGTTTTATTTTTTGGATTGTGGTAATATTGTAGTCATTATAATATCATGTTTACACAAGTCAATCTGTTATGGTAATGGTACATTCAGAAGATAATTAAGATGGGTGGGGCAATAATATAATATCGAAATTGACTTGCCATTACAAAGCTGGTTTCGTCCATCTATATAGAATTTGGATTTTAATTGCTTATTGCTTTTGGATCGGGAGTACTTCTCCTATAGTTATTTATCTTCCATCTCCTATATCTAAGTAAAGCGTCATTTTGTGGTAATATGATATAATTATAATAAAATATACATTCTTAGTATAAAGATATGTTACATTTATTGTCTAGGGGTATGGTTATATTTATTGTCTAGGATATATATGATTATATGTGATAAAAGCATTTTTAGTGAAAATTTAGGCCTCAAAATCTATATTTTTATTATTATTCTAGAGTGTTTTTTTATGTGTTTTTTCAGTGCTTTTCAAGGAATAAGTTTTGAAATGGTGTGTACACTTAATAGAAAGGATTCGACATGAAATCAAGCAAAAAAAAATATTAGGTTTGGGTCTTGTTAAAAAAGTGGCATAATCATAGATTTTCGAGCATAAAAGATGGGTTGACTTGTGAGAGTTCGTGTGAAGCCATCCATTTTACTTATTTGAGCTACAATTTATCAAATTAAAGCTATGGATGTCTGGTTTCCATAGCAACTAATGGTTCTTCAATCAGAGGTCCGTAGAAAAAGATATGACTATTTTAGTGAGTAAGGGTCAGAGCTGGTGTGCATACCAGCGCGCTTACATCCCAAGAAGCACACCCATCACCCAAGCATGCACACCAATGTGCTTATATTTCAAGAAGCATGCCAAGGAGCACCACTTGCTATCCAAATAGTCCCTAGCTTCATGTTTACTCACTAACAAGCGCACAAAGGGGCGTGGCACACTCTAACATTGGTTATTTTGTCATTTCACCCTCCATTCCAAGCCCTAGCTTTCACACACTTTAAAAGGGTTATTGAACCATGAATTTAAAAAGCTTTTGGAGTGGGAAGCAGCCCCTAGGGCTCCAATAACATCGTTTCACCATTCTCAAGCTTAAGGAGCAAAATCTACTCAATCTTTGCATGATTCAACAAGGAAAATGAGCTAAACAGGAAGATTTATCTTAAGAGGGAAAGAGAGGCACTCTTGGGAAGGAGCAAACTTCACACCAACCCTATAAGCTTTACTTTCTTTCTTTTATTTGTGTCTATTGCTGAAATATTGTGATGGTGCATTGTATGGTTGATTTTCCCTTTATATTCATGAACTAATTTGTTGTTTAGGATTGTAATGTAGCTAAACTATGTAGCTTGACTTATTATTTGTCATTGAAGCTTATTTTCTCCATTTTAATTTTTTACTTTAATTGTGCTTAATGCTCCGAAATTGATTGATCACTAATTATGAGATTTAGTAACCATATTAAACTTGGAAAAGAAATGTATGTGTTAAGACCCCAATGAAAGTGACATGAGTAGCATAGGATAGGAATATACTTGTGTTGTTTGTGCAATCACTATTGAGTAATCTAAACTTAATGAACTTGACTTAGTTGATCCATATAGGAATATAATGGATTAAGTGAGCTTGAACATGTCCACTAGACTATTAGAAGAGGCGCGTGGATAAATTAGATATTACTTGATTGAGGATTAGATGGAGATAGAGTGAAAATTGTGGATGATTAAGTTGGGTGAATTAGTGAGGTGAAGTTGCAATCCTAGAACTTTTACCCCATTAGTTTAGTTCTTTATTTTTAGTTGTTAATTTTAGTTTGGTGTTCATAAGTTTATTTCTCATTTTCGATAATTTGGAAAGTGTTAGAATTAAAAAAAATTTAGCATTTAGCAAGTTGGTCATAATCCTCATGGAAATGATACTTTACTTCATCACTACATTACTTATGGACCGTGTATACTTGCTGATGGGACCTACTCTAGATCCTCCAACTTAGACTCTAGAGGCCCCACCCGGCACCCTAAAATCTGAAAGATTCTGTAGAGCGAACCCTTTTTAACTTTACATATTTTCTAAATCTGGTTTATATATTGAAACACAGGTAGTAAAATTTTTTTATAAAAACGGTCGGAGTTTCCTTTGTTTTATTCAAAATCTATCAGACTCAAAACCTGCATAAAAGTTTATATACTTCTAAAATTTCATTTTCTCACTACCAAATGAACCCCCGGTCCACTTCAATCCATCCAGAACCCAAACATCTCCATTGGCAAAATCAACAATATAAACTTTACTTTCAAAGCATACTAGAGATTTTGTAAAACAAAATTTACATGGATATGTACTTTTATGTTTATAAAATAAGGTTATAATTTACACCAAACATTTGAATTAAAATATAGATACATAAACTTGATTATAGAATATGAATTTGCAAAACATGTCAATATGCAAAGTATGCTCAGAGATGTTATCGCCGCTCGGGACCCCCTAATCCATAGCAAGAGAATTGGTAGTCACGGTACTAGCGCCTGCACTTAGAGAAGTTTTTAGAAAAACACAAAAGCAAAGAGGATGAGCTAAAAGAGCTCAATGAGTTCATTAAATTTTTTCTACTATAAAAATTTTACTTTTCATAAAAATCAGTCTCCCTTGCTTATAAACATTTTATTTCATAACAAGCATAAGATATATAAATTTGCTAACAAAAAAATAAACTTTCTAAGATTAATGTCAAGCATAAAGTATAAGTATTTTATTAGAAATCACTAAACGGGTATTTAGAGTATATAACTCACTAAATGTCGTTTTTCTTTTGGAAATGATTTAAACTCAAAATATATCATTTCTGTTGTTTGGTCTCTTTTTTAAATGCACCAACGAAAACCAAAGAAAGCTATAACTCCCATGACGACTAACTAGCGTCGTACGATGTGAGTGGGATCACAAGGCGACTAAACTAGTGCCACTCAATATGACATCACGTGGTGACTAAACTAGCACCGTTCACCGTAACTCTAAAGACATCTCACTAGCTATGTCGTGGAATTTGACATCGCCACACATAGTGAGATAACACCCCATAAGTTTAGAGGGCGATACAACTCACTGGCTAGACTCAATCTACCACTGTTAGTGACATGCCCCTCTTACACTTGCATCTTTCCCTACATGTACAGGGTATTCTTGTAAGTCCCAAAATTTTATGAATTGTATTTTTGAAGGAATAATATTTTCAGAGAAATAGTATTTTTGGAAGAATAATACTTTTAAATGAATAGTATTTTTAGATTACTAATATTCGGATGAATTGTATTTTTGGATGAATACTGATTTTTTTGAAAAATGGAATAAGTGAATCACAAGTTCCGGAATAGGTATTAGGGTATAATGAAACTAAAACAGAGTGAAAATGAGTCTGTTTGAATAGTTTTCAAGAGCTTTGAAAGTTATGTACAAAAATGCTCTTACGGACGAAAATATGGATATTATCGATCGAACTCCATTTGAATTTTTTGAAGCATGGGATTGAGTGTTAGGGCACCCAATTAGAGTATTACATGGTCAATTTGATGATTAGATGACCATGAAATATTTTTTTGTAAATTATTTATAGATAAATGGGAATAATTCAGAATCCGATTGAAAATTCGAAAGGATTTTCAAAAAATTACAAAAATTTAGAGAAGTGACAAAATGAGCATTAAAATACTCGATAAGCATTTTAGAAACCTAAATTACACTTCCGAAGGAAATTCAAATTGAAATGGAATCAATCCAGAAATCACTAAAGGCGATTCAGTGATTTTACGGAAAGCCAAAAGGGTATATAGGATGACTTTTAAGAGTGACCAAGGTTACTATGAGTATGTAGGAAGTACAAATATAGGCTCCGGAGAATTTTGCTAGAATTTCAAAAAAATGCCAAAAAAGTCGAATTCGGGTGTTTCGGAAAGTCCGAATGGATAAAGATAAGAAAGAATAGACATATGGGACAAGCAACCCATAGAAATGTGACACTTGGCAAAGAGATAAGAATAAGGACACTTGTCAAGTTTCCAATGGATAGCAATTTGATAATTTTATGAAAAGTAAAGGGTCAAATTGATATTTTGACATTTTTAAGGGATAAATTGGTAAATTTTAAGGACATATATATATAAGAAGCAATGAAATAGATGAGAAGAGGTGTGTGGTTAGTAAAGAAGCCAAAAACCGAAGGAAGAATAGAAAAAGAAAAAGAAAAGTCGTGAGAAGAAAAGGAGAAGAAGGAAGAAGAAGAAGAAGAGGAGAAGACCAAGAGTTTCAAGCAAATTCATCCACCTCTTGCTCTCATCATCATCAACCCATAGCCAAGAAGAATTAAAGCTATTAAGTGAGTGAAATTTAATTGAATTTATGGTTAGTGTTTAGGAAATTTAATGGATTTTATGGTTTGATGATATCTTGAGTTATTGATGGAATTTTTGATGTGAATAGAGGTTGATTATCTTCAAATCAAGCTTGAAAGTGGAAGGAAGTTCAAAGTAAGAGTTGGTCAAGGTTGTTAGTGAGGTAAGAATTAGGGTTTTGATGATTTATGGAAATAAGTTTAATTTAGTTGATTATTTTTTATGTTAGATGTTATTTGAGATGTTATGGTGATGTTTGATGCAATTAAAATGAAGAAAAGTGAATTGAATGGATTTATATGAATTCATGGGGTGGATGGCAAAAAGGGGTTGTATGTTGAGATGTGATTAATTTTTTTATGTTTGTTGATTTGAGTGATGATTTTAATGATTTTAACACTGTTGGTTGAAAGAGAATTAAAGAAAATGATGATTTGGTGTGAGTTTGAATTTTTATTAGGATAAGGTTGAATATGTTTTTAATTGAATCCATGGAGTTGATGATGTTAAGTGGTGTTTTTGTGTGATTTATGGTGAATGAAGATCAATGGAATGAAAATAAATGAAATTGGTTGAGGTTAGTGTGGAAGTGATTAATTCTATGGAAAATGAAATTCTATTAGAATAGGGTGTATTTGTGTATTGGGTTGATATGAAGATGTATGTTGTGCTTTTGTGACGTTTCAAATGAAGTTGAATGAATATAAATCAAAAGAATGAAGAAAATGGAATGGAATGCATGATAGGGATGGACGGCCAAAAGAAGAAGTTTTGAATTGTGGTTGATTTTTGTTAGTTTAATGTATATTGTGTAAGATTTAATTAAATTTAAGTTGATTGGTGGAAAAAGAATTGAAGAAATTGATGATTTTAAATGAGTTGGGTATTTTATTAGAATAAGGGTGTTTATGAATTTCAAATGACAAGTATGTTGAATTAAGTTCAAATTGATCCAAATAGATTAGTTGTAATAGATTTTATGTTAATGTATAAATTGTAAGGGGAGGTGGAAGCGAGAATGGAGCCAAACGAAATTGTGCAAATGGTGGAAGAGTAAAGCTATGAGTGGAAGTTTTTATTAAATTTCGAATAGTTTCGTATGAAGTTGTATATTGTAGTTTTGTGAGTGATTATTTTTTTTAAAGCTATTTTTATGAGTTTTATCGATTATATTTGATTAATTTACTTGGTGAATGGAGAATTTCAATATATTGCCATTAAATTTTCATTCAAATATTATAGTTATTCTTGAGAGTGGAAAGTTTTAGTTTATTTCCATTTAATTTCTTATTAAGTTTTTATAATATATTACCGTGAGTTGAGAACTTTTTTAAAAGTTTATGAGCTTTATTTGATGATAATTAGTGATCGCAAAACTTATTTCAATTCTAAGTTATGATATTGAATTGACTAAATTTTTAGTATGTTAGCATAATTTTTATGATGTATGTGAGCTTTTATTTTTACGTTATAAATGTATATGATTTAGTAATAAAGCAAATTATTAAG
The DNA here is from genome assembly GCA_021234005.1 of Nephelium lappaceum. Lineage (NCBI taxonomy): Eukaryota > Viridiplantae > Streptophyta > Magnoliopsida > Sapindales > Sapindaceae > Nephelium > Nephelium lappaceum. Next base: position 26,706 of record JAIZFV010000581.1, read on the forward strand.
TTTTAGGCTTTTGCCTTAAAAAGATTATGATTTTATTAAATGTATTAGTTTTTTACATTTTAAGTATTTAGCAAAAGAATTGCTTTTAGTGTGTCTTTTAGACACAACATGTTTTAATGTTGTAGCATCTTTGTTTCGAGTATTTTAAAGAAGTTAACTTATGATTATTTTTATTTCCCAAGTAAATTAGTGATTGTAGTATGTTTAAGTGAAAGAAAATAATGTTAGCATTTCAAAAAGTAAAAGAAAGTTCTCAAAGGGCAATGGACCACTCGTGATAGAAAATATGGAATTGATGGAAAATATACAAAAGAAAGTTAAAGACCCGGCCATAGAGTCCTATGTGTGTGTGGCAAGTATTGGAGGCATGTCACTAGTATTGGGGGAATAAATGGCTCGTTCCACCAAAAGTTATCAGAGTTGGGGCTGAGTCTGTCGAGTCGCCTCCACACATGTAGGGTAATATCTCACACCACTTATGCGATGTAGCACTCCGCTTTGTGATGGTGGGAGGTCTTTTAGAGTCGTGGTGAGCGACGCTAGTTTAGTCATCACGTGACGTCACATTGCACGATGCTAGTTTAGTCAGCATGTGACTAGATTTCACTCACATCGTACGACGCTAGTTTAGTCGTCATGTGAGTTTATAGCCTCATTGGGTCCAATTGGTGTATTTTAGAAAAATGGCCAAGCAAAAGCATTTATAGATTTTAAAGTTTGATGAGAATTCAATAGTTTATACTTTGTGTATTTTCTAGTCATTATGAGCAAAGTTTTTATAGTTTATACTTGGCACGAATATAGAAAGATAAATTTTAGAGTTTGATGATATTTTAGAAATCCGTACTTTATATAATTTCTAGCCATCACAAGTGAAGTTTTCTCATTTTACGCTTGACATAAATATAGAAAGATTATTATATTTGGGGAAACTTCATTTTAGTCCCTAAGGTTTCGCAAATTATCAAAATTTTTAAACATCTATTGGAAACAGCTTTTTTCATCCCTAACTTTTCCAAAACTCTTCAAAAAGGTCCAAATCATTGGTCAATTGACGGTTAACGGTGACAAATTGTTTGGATAAAAAGGGCAAAATGGTCTTTTTATAGAGAGGATAAATTAATTTGAATAATTTATTATATACATAAAATTAATTTTATAAAATAAATAAAAATAAATAAATAAATCAAAAGTGGAGATCCACCAGATTGGATCTCCACCGTCCATCCATCATGGATGGATAGTGGAGATCCAATCTGGTGGATCTCCACATCTTCATCAGACCAAGATTCAACCACCACCTTCAACAGACCAAGATTCAACCAACCTCACCAACATCATCAACAACCAACTTCACCAACATCATCAACAACCCAACAGACTACAACATTATCAAGACCATCACAGCATCATCAAAAATATCTCCCACAACAACAATATCAACAACAACAACATCAAGAAATGAAAATCAAAACTGTTTATAAAAAAAAAAAAAATGAAAACAGGGGTTGATGACAAACCCAGATGAACTACTCATCTAGGTTCGATTGAACCCAACTGAGGACCTTCATCTGGGTTCGACGAACCCAGACGAGTCGAACCTAGACAAAGTACGAACCTAGACGAAGTTCGTCTGGGTTCGACTCATCTGGGTTCGTCGAACCCAGACGAAGATCGTCTTCGTCTGGGTCCGACAGGGATGGAAGAAGAAGAAGAAGGGACGGAGGCGACGTGGCAGAGAGGCGGAGGAGGCGGAGAATGGCGAGCTAATTTTTTTCTTTTTTTACCTAAAATTTGTTTTTTGTGTTAAATTTTTGTTTAATTTAAACTAAAAAATAATAAGATATTTTTTTAAAAATATATAATTATAGTATAGGTGTCAATTTGTCATTGGTGAAATGTTATGTAATATTCTAATTGTATTAAAGGTAAAATGGTCATTTTAAGTTATGAGGGGTAATTGAGTCTTTTTATGTTTTTGGTTTAGTTTGATCGTCAATTGACCAACGATTTGGATTTTTTTGAAGAGTTTTGGAAAAGTTAGGGATGAAAAAAGCTGTTTCCAATAGATGATTAAAATTTTGATATTTCGCGAAACCTTAAGAACTAAAATGAAGTTTCCCCGATTTTATTTTAAGTAAATTATCGATTTTATGATCCAAAAAGATTTAGAAAGAAATTATTTTAAATGATTAGTGAAGAACTTATGATCAATTTTAGTATATTATATATTTTATGTATTCAACAGTAGATATGTGCTTTTATTATGTTTTTATCTATGCATATGAGTTTTATGAATTTATTTAAGAAAATATGTGATTTTAGCAAGTTATTTGGAAACCTCCTTTAAATTTTTGGGAGGTATTTTAGAAAAAGAAATTTTAGTAGAGAAAGATTATTCACCACTCACTGAGCTCCATTAGCTCACATTTTCCACTTTGTTTGTGAAAAACCTCTTCAGGTGCAAGATCAAATACCCGTAGTGCCAGATCTCCTACACGAGACTACGCAAGCCAGCTTCGACAGGATGCTTATTGAGATATTACATTTCATGAATGTATATATTTATAAAGAATTTTGATGTATATAAATGGTAAAAAATGTTTTAGAATTTTTATCGAAATTTTAGTTTCAATAAAATGATTTTGAGTTTATAATAATTAAAAGCATGATTATGGTTGGATTGTAGAAAATAATTTTAGGGTTTGAGGCCCAGAAGTTGAGAATTGATTTGCTATAGAAGTGTTTAAAAGTATTTTTGAAACTTTTGTAGGGTGGCATGTTTAAAAAATAGTCGTTATGCTATCCGAATTTTCATAAATCCGTTTGTAAATGGTTGAAATAAAAAGAAAAGAAAAAGAAAAAAAAATCCTTACGTTTTCATAGTTTAAAAAAAGTTTAGTAAAGTACAGAAAAGATTTAGAAAAGTATATGACTTAGCTTCACAGAAACTTCCCAGCTGAATTAGATATCCATTGAGGGCTATCGAGAGATTATCAGGAGGTGGCCTAAGGAATGGAGCTTGTCAATTCCGACTGGATTTAATTCTACAATCTTGTTGGTTTTGGGTATGCCATTGGCTTCGAAAATTTACTTGATATATTTTAGAAAACTAAACTAAAATACTTTTGCTAAAAACATGAAATCTGTTTAACATAAAATTATAATAACTTGCAATTTATTTCTTTTATAAATCATAAAATTTAATAACACTATAACTTTGAATTCATAATTCAATAATACATCAAATGCATTCATTTCTTTTCAATCTCTAAAAATACACATACTAATAAGTAAAATAAATTTCTTAACTGTTTAAATTGATGTTTAAAGCAAACTGAAAGTAGGATTTGATAAAAATATAATTTTTATACTCACACTTTGCTTTGTTCTTTGCTAGGAAGATTTTCAAAGGTTCTCCCTTGCTTCCCTCACTTCTTCTCCACCTATAAGAAACATTCTAAGTCAGAATTTACCAATTCTAACGATATAAAATGCATTTTATCGGTTTTAGTTCATCTAACTCAATTTGCCATTATTCTAACTACTAACTTCATATCTTGGTTCCAACTTGATAATGGCCCTAAAATTCCTTCTTCTTTTCATCATTCCTACTTAATCCTACCTAGAAACATAACTAGCATCATGTAAATATTTTTAGAATGATTGAATTGGATTTTGGGTCAAAAATGACCCCCTTTGGCCGAATGGTATCTAGCCACCAATCCTTTGATTTTCTTTCATCCATTTTTTATTTTAATATCCTCCTAACTCTCCATTAACTTATCCCAAGTGTTAGATTGAGTAGTTATAGTCATTTGATAATAAACTCTAGCCAATACCCTTAAATTTCAAATACTAACTTAGTGAGATTTTCAAATTTTTCACATTTCAACTTCACATTTCTTATCCTTAAAGTTTTTATACTCACATATGCTTAATTACATCCATATTTCAATGAAAATGCCTCAAGGCAATTGAATCACATCCTGCATGTCAAAACTCTCACATGGTCGAACCTAACATCATGCACTCACTTCATTTCATTTTTCATTTACACATTTTCCTTAATGCTTCCATATTCTTATCATGCATGGTATCCACTCAAATGCATCAAATATCAAATGGTTCCTCATTACTCTAGGTTGGCCGAAAATACACATGCATTCATTCCACTAGTTTCTTTCCATTTCTTAACATAATTAACATCATAAACACATCCTTATACCACTAATGCCCAAACATTTTCCAATTTAAGTTCTCATCAAGAAATCTTATGAAAACCCTAACTTTAACACACTAACTTTCATGACCTAAACTTTTTCAAGCTCCCTTTCATTTCTAAACTCAATTTCGGTGTAATTAACTTCTAAACATCTCAAAACTTTCATCAAAATATCATTCAATCAATAAACTTGTAAAAACCCATAAATTTCCTCAACAACTAACCATAAATTCAATTAAATTTCACTCATCTAATAGCTTTAATTCTTGTTGGTTATGGGTTGATGGTGATGAAACTAAGAGGTGAGTGAATTTGCTTGAAATTCTTGGTCTTCTCTTCTTCTTCTTCTTCCTTCTTCTCATTTTCTTTCTCTCGATTTTTCTTTCTTTTTCTATTTCTTCCTTCAGCTTTTTGCTTCCTGACCGGCCACACATCTTCTCTCATCTATTTCATGACTCCTCATATATATAGCCTTCAAAATTACCAATTTACCCTTAAAAATGTCAAAATATCAATTTGACCCCTTTACTTTTCATTTGTCAACTTTTAAGTGGCCCACTTGTCATTTTATCCACCACAAACTTATTCAAGCTTATCCTTTAAGCCATATGTCACTTTTCCATGGCTTGCTTGCCCCACATGTTTATCCTTTCCTTATCTCTTTTAATGCGACTTTTCCAAAACACCCGAATTCGGCTTTTTTGGCACTTTTTCAAAATCCTTTCAAAATTCACCGAGGCCTATATTTAGACTCAAAATTCACCGAGGCCTATATTTAGACTCCCTACATACTTCTGGTAACTTTGATGACCCTTAAAATTCATTTTATGCCCCTTAACGGGTAAATTCACTGAATCGTCTCTAACGATTTTTGGATTGATTTCTTTTCAATCTGAATTACTTTCGAAAAGGTCATTTAGGTCTCTAAAGTACTTCTTGAGTATTTCAAAATCCATTTTGACACTTTGCTAAAATTTTAGAATTTTTCGAAAATCTTTCCAAAATTTTTGGTCGGATCCGAGAATGCTTCCAGTTCTACTCAAACGGACTCATTCTGGCTCCGTTTCAATTTCCCTAGATTCTATTTATCATTCTGAAGATTTTCGACTTCCTAAGATCTCACTTGAAAATTTCACTATTCATAGAATTACTATTCACCTAAAATCACTATTCATCTACAGTATTATATATTACGAAAATGAAAAATTTGAGGTTTTACACTTGCACTGGTTTCTTATGTGTGCATCATGTAAACTCAGTGCGTACCTAGAAATTAGCCAATAATATGTTAAACATTATCTAAGTTCTAATTGGTAGAAGATAAATTATTTTACATAGCTGCAAGTTATATGAAAGATAAATTATTAATTCAATTGATATACTTTTTCAAAGCAATATGTATATTCAATTCACATGAGCTAGCCAAAAATTAATCACATGACATAAAGCCATGAACAAAGTGGAATCATACTATACATTCTCCTATGAATATTAATGTTATGTTTGTTAGCTAGGATAGGATGGAATTGGATAAATCTTTTGTTCAATCCAATGTTTGTTGAGGAGGTGGGATTTGCTAAAATTTAATCTCATCTCCTCTTTTATTCTACTTGAGTGAATAAATAGGTGGGATTGATTTATCTCAGTCAAATGTCCCTCTTTTTTTTTCTTATCTTTTCTTTCTTCTTATATCTATTTATTTTATCAATGATTTGTGTTTAAGATTTTTATTGATTTATTTCTTTTTGTAGTTATTAATGATTAATGGTTTATTTCATTTTATGAACTCAAACCAACCCATATTAATTTGTTTGGTTTGATTGGGTTGATCAATTTAATTGTTTGGGTGCCCATCCTTAAGTTTTATGTTCAATTATGTTTTTTGCACTCATTTTTCTTAATTGAAGTACCACTTGTAGCGTGGGTGACTCAAATTTGAGTTATTGCTAAGTTGAATGAAAGTTTTATATTACCAAGTCATATTAGGTGATGATAAGCTCCATTAATTATCAAACATATTATTTGGGCCAGTGTGTGCACATGAATTACAATTACAAATCCATTAGAAATTTTATTTTTTTAATAATTTTTTTAAATAATTTAAGAAGTAAGTCTGGCCTACTTGGGGCACAAGCTCCACCCTTGCAACAAATAATTCACTTCGTGAAGGTCATAGAAATATGGAATAATAAGAAATGGAATAGATGTTTCTAATAATAGTTGGGACTCAAGAAAAAGGGCATGAAGTTGTACTTTAAAAAGATAGGATTAGAGAGCTTTATATCAATATTTGTATTTGGACAAAATACAAAAAAAATTCCCAACATTTGTCAATATTACACAAATATGGCAACTATGATAATTTTTGCACTAATATCACTTAAAGTTTCATAAACTCAATAAAAACACCCCAACTGTTGATTGACGAAACTTTTGATCAAATTTTAAAATAATCATTAAGGGACAATTTGATCTTTTTTATGTTATATTAAATAAATATTTAAAAATAAGCCAATCAAAGTTTACCATGCCATCATCCATTAAGGGCAATTTTATCTTCTAACCTAAAAAATTTTAAAATATAAAAAAAAGGACTAAATAAAAAAAAAAAAAGGGATGTAGCCAACTCAGATATAGAGATCATGGTCTCCGTTGCATGGTCTCTGACGATGGAGACCCAAGTTGGTCTCTAACTTAGGTCTTCATCCCAGTTCGGTCTGGTTTAGGTGTGCCCATAATTGGATTTGGATCTTATGGCGCTCGACCATCACTCTCGAGTTGGTGAAACCAGAATCTCGACATTGTTAGTAACAACGGTTGGATTTGAATACAGGAAATACTTTGAAGTTATTTCTCCCTTGATTCAAATAGCTCTGTTGCAACGTCGAGAGCTGCATTATTTTCTCTCTCTCTCTCTCTCTCTAAGCTAACCATTAGCTAGAAAGAGAAATCAAAGAGAGACATGTTCTTATTGTTGCTATTGTTGTTGTAGGAATTGGATTGTCGAACGGACGAGTCAAAGAGCATTTGATTTGTTGGTTTGTTTGATTGATTTGTTGAGTTGCTTTTCAAGTTTGGAGAAGGAAAGGTTTGGTTAATGTGGTTTGTTTAACGTAAAATAATTTTGATTTGATGACTTTATAATTAAGATTTAAGAATTGAGAGTGGGGGATTAGGTTGCTTTGCTGCTCCTATCATCTCCTTAATTTGTTTGCAATAGTGGAGATGGGTTTTTTTTTTTTCCTTTGTTTTCATTTAATTGTTTTGACTTTCATGTGGATTGATTTTGTGATGGAGATGGATATGATGATGAAAAAAGAGAGATGGAAATGATGAGGTTATTCATGATGAAGATGATGAAGAAGAGGTTGATGGATGATGAAGGTGATAATAAAGGAGATGATGATGGATAAAGAAGATGGTAAAAAAAATAATAATGTTTTCTTAATTATTTTTTATATTTTAATTAAATTTAAAAATAAAATAATGGTATATTAATAATAAAAAATGAGAAATTAATTAATTTTATTAATTTTAAGCTCTTTGGGGGATTAAAAAAGCATTGGAGATTAAAAAAAGTTTTTTTGACTAGAAGATAAGTTGTACCAAATGTATACTAAAGGGGGTGTATTCAATCATGATTATGAGAGACTTTTATAGACTTCTTTTAATTAATGATTTTTGTAGAATTTCATAAACTTTTGATGACTTCACAGATTCATAGAAAACTTTCAGAGACTTTTATAAATTCTTCTTAAAAAACTTTCATTAACTTTTATAGATTTTTATATAATTGTAAAAAACAATATGAAAAACTTTCACAGACTTCCAATATGCTTCTATAGATGTTCACAGACATTAAAAAACTTTCACTAATTAATATAATATTTATAAGTTGATAAAACTATATTTATCATGTCAATAATTGATTAAAAAGCATGACACATAAAATAAAAGTATAGTCACCTCAACTATATAAATAGATAACCAAAAGATTAAGTATTTCAAGTGTTTCATTATTCAATTTATGTCTTCTATGAAAAATAAAATCTCAAATGTCCATTATTGTTAATAACCCCACTATCGCTCCACATATCAGCAGTTATAGCAGCCCTCCATTCATTAACATGCTCTCTTTGTTGCTCTTGAGTCTCAATAAATGAGTTAAAATCGTCTCTTTCATTAACTAGTGATGAACTTCATCATCTAGTTCAACTGAAAATTCATCAGAGCGACACTCCTTGCGAAGAAAGTTATGTAATCCTACACAAGCAAACACAAGCTCTGCTTGTGTTTTATATGGAAATGGAGGAGCTGTTTTGAAAATTGTGAACCGCAATTGAAATATACCAAATATTCTCTCAATTACATTTCTTAAGGAAGCATGATGAAGATTCAACAACTCGTTTGCATTTTGAGGATCACGACCTTGGCCAACAAAATCTTGAAGATGATCACGTACACCTCGAAAAGGAGCTAAGGATTAACGTCAATTTGGAAACCCAAAATCCACCAAAAAATGTTTACCTAAAATTAAGCTAAAAAAGTGGTAAATAGAAGCTACAAATAATAGAAAGTGTCAATAAAATTAAAATTAATAAAACTATACCTTATGGCACTTTAAGTCCATTTCTCTTTGATAAAGCATCACTTAACACTTTTGAATCATGTGCAGATCCTTCCCACCCACTAAGCAATGAATTTCTTTGTAATAGGGTCCTATCCAAACCCAGAACTATGACGCATAAGCTCAGAATAATTGTTGTATCGTTGTTTAAACCATTTCAAACGGCTTGGGTATTGAGGATAAATTTTTTGACACCCAAGTTTTTCATTAAGAACGTGAAGTATTTTTTTTTTTTCAACAGTTATCTTACTCAATAAGCCATTACTATCATGCCATCCACAAGTGGTAGCATCAACCATAAGTTTAAGCAACTCATTACTTTCTTTCAAAGTTTGTACTTTATAAATTGTGTCCTTTCTCTTTCCTTTTTCATTTACTTGTTGTGAATCTCTCATTGATTACTAGATTGTACATACCAATGTTATAAACAATTAAAAATAAAATAACATAAGAAAATATGAGCAAATCTTATATTCATTAACCTAGCTAAAGAAGATTGATTGTCAGAATAAGTACATATGAGCACAATAGTGATGGCACACTATCCAAACAATATTGTTTTCTAAGGAACATATATTGTGATTAGAGCACAAAAATATGATTTTAATATTAGAAAATTGATTGCATTTGTCAAAATATGTTATTTAATTAAACATTTTTATTTGATTATTTTTACGAATGCAATTGGTTTGATCATTTGATTTAATGTATTTTTATGCCCATAAAACTGATAATTTTGACATAATTTATGGGTACTTATTTTGGGTTTGTGATGTTTTTCAGAAACAGAATCAAGAAGACCCAATTTAAAGGATATCAGCTCAAGTGCACAAGACCCAAATGTTATCAAGGATCATCAGATAAAATAAGTCAGACTCTAAATGTCTCAAGGCTCATACACTTCCACTAACAAATCATTTTCAAATTTCAAAATGATTGAGCAATTTGTGGTGATTGATTGACATTTGATTTGTTTCTCAATTTGAAGAAAGATTGAGTGATTTGTGAGGATGAGTTAATATTTGATTTGAATTTCAAAATTTGAAAAATGACCAAATAAGTTGTGGTGATGATTATGGAAAGATTTTGAAATTGAAAGCTTTCCTTTCGGGTGAAAAGAAGATTCTTTGGAGAGTCAACTTCTTACTTCTATAAATAGGGCGTCTGACAGCACAACAAGGGAACCAATTCTTAGAGAGAAAATCAGTGTTTCAGAAAGAAAACATCTTGCTGAATTATTTTCATACTTTCTTTGTAGAATGTGTGAAATAATGAGCAAGTTATGCTAAAGTTAGAGTGAGGCTGAAAGGTGATCTTAATTGTAAGGATATTGTTATTCAAGTTTGATTTCTTTCAAGTTCTTAAATGTTTATGTTGAATTCTTTTTGAAGTTCTAATTTCAAAAATTATATTTTGCAATTTCATATAAATTCAGTCATGCTTTCTTTATGTGATTTACATTAAAATTATAATTTCTGGTTTGATATAATTATAAGTTGATTTTCGACTGCAATATTATCGAATTGGTATATTGTCGTTCTTAGATAACTTAAAATTATATCCAAGTTTGCTCTCAAATTCAAAGAATTTTACAAATGCTATTGGTATTTTTTTATTTAATCTCCAAATCTATATTTTTCAATTGCCTGTTTGGGATGTGAAACATACAATTGAGTAACAAATAGAAATCAAACTTAATAACAGTAAAATAAACAATTAAGTGACCCTCAAAGCCTCGCTATTTTCTCTATTGGTTGTTTTATTATTGTTTTTTACTCATTCTTCATTTAAAATTCTCAAACAATTCTCCTTTTAATTCTTCTCTATTATTTATTTGTAAAACCTCACTGTTTTGAATTCTTTTTGTTATTTAACTTCTCTGTGGGATCGATACCTTTAAACTATACTATGATAACTGTTTAGCCGAAGGTGATATTTTGGGTAAAATCATATTGTTTTTTAATCTTAAATATATGTTTTTTACTTTTTTGGTCTTTTTTTTGTTTATAATTATCGAACTTTGCACAGTCAAATTAAAGTTTTGTTTTCTTCATCTTATCTATAGTATATGCTCCTAACATGCATCAAAGATTTTGGATGTAATTTATTAAGATTCTATAATTTTGTAATTGAAAATTATGTTCAATTAATTATACAAATTAAAGTTTTGCTCCTAAAATATGCTATTTTGTTTTGTCTTCTGATTATTACTGATCAAAGGTAATCACCTTTGATTAGTACTACTCATCGATTAGGTCAGCCACCCCTGTTTCTACAATAAATGTTAGATCATGTGCACCTAATTATATTTGGCATCCTATACAAAACCTATCAAATTGGTTCTTATATATATTTGGACCTATAAATAATGAAAAGCTGATTGCATCAATCAATTATTATTTTTAATGATAATTTATATAATAAAATATTTTTTTTTAAAAAAAAAAGACATAGTTATAATAAAACTGTAAATGAACTAAGGACACTTGAACTAGTTTCAAGTCTTGATAAGTGAAACAAACATAGCGAGAGATATGTAACAGAGAAAACAAATAAAGTTCCAACCTGTTTATTACAAAAACAAAAACAAAAAAAGAAAAGTGTTGTTGGTTTGTGTGATGATAACAGTAAAAATTTATACTAGTATTAATAATATTAAAATCAAATTGTAATCCCAACAATAACGGGCATTTGTACCTAATTAAAAAAAAAAAAAAGAAAAGCAATAACTAGAAAATTAAGCATGATAAAAATAAATAGTGAATTTGGGGCCTAGGTTGTCATAGAACCATATGTAATCTTTTTTTTTTAAGAAAGAATCATATGTAACTTATAACCATGATTTGTCAAAAAAGGGAAAAAAAAAAAAAAAAACACATTTGCCTTGCACAAGACACCAGTCAACCAGAAAATAATTCATGGGTTAATGGCTTTCAAAATAGAAAGAATATTAACATTAGATTACACAATGGTGTTTTGGGTAGTTTTTATTGTTTAACTGTTGTTGAGCAACATCTCTATAATATATCACCATTTAGAGTGGTTTTGATGATAAAAGGTACTCATTCAACTTGTCAATGTTGTAAGTTCGAATCATCCTACACCAACTAATGTGTACTCATTCAAATTTGGATTTCATACAAATCTAAATTGAATACATCTAAATTTTAATGAATTTCATACAAATATGAATTTAATGCACCTAGATTTTAGGAGAATGATAAGATTTATTACAAATTTCTTTCTTCATAAAAATCAATTTAAAATCCATCCAAATTTTATCCAAAACCATCACTTAAATAAATCTATGAAGTCAATGACCTTTTGCATACACATAGATTTTATTGGATTTCATTTACAAATCTGAATTAAATACATTTAAATTTTAATGAATTTCATACAAATTTGAATTTAATACATCTAGATTTAGGAAAATGATAAGATTTATTACAAATTTATTTCTTCATAAAAATCAATTTAAAATCCATCCAAATTTTATTCAAGTCTATCACTAAAACGAAATCTATGAAGTCAATGATTTTTCGAATACACCTACATTTCATTAGATTCTATACAAATCTAAACTAAATACATCTAAATTTTAATTAATTCCATGCAAATCAATATATTTAAGGCTTTTTAATTTTCCAAAAACTCTACTAGAATGATAGTCAAAAGACCAAAAAATAAAAATAAAAAGAGCATTGGGGATTAAAAAAGCTCTTTTGGTTAGTAGATAAGATATATAAAACGTACACTAAAAATTTTTACATCAAATTGCATAATGGTGTTTTGGGTTGAGCAACATTTCTATAATATATCACCATCCAGAGTAGTTTTTATGGTAAAAATTACTCATGCAACTTGTCAATGGCGTAAGTTGGAATCATCCTACACCAACTAATATGTAAACATGACATAAAATGTTGACAACATGTTTGGTCAAATACTGTCATTTTAATTCGAAGTATAGGTGAAGACAAAACAAGAGAAACAGATATTTCAAAAAATAAAAATAAAAAAATAAGGGAAACAAATGGAAATTGAACCACCAGAAAATGACATGAAGCTTGTAAAATTTAATGTCATAACTCCAGATATGAAGTTGTTTCAAAAAAATAAAAAATAAAAAATAAAACTTCAGGTATGAAGTTTTCGTTGATCACCTGCTGCTGCCGTTTTAGTATTATATATGTCTGTTGGTTTTACTTTTTCATGTTGGATATTCAACAGGGTGAATAGTTCTTTGAAGATGACTTGGACAAATGATCAAACCTGACTGCTACAAGTTGGCTTATTTTAATGCTAGTCATTGTTGCGCATATCAGTATCTAGTATTACCAGAAAAATAATAGTGTTCTTGCTTGTTAATAAAAAACACTTGGACACACAATTGCATCAAGTGATTTTGTAACCAAGGATGTCGATTGATTCTACTACCATGTCTGCGTGATTCCCAGTTCATCAATTCATTTGTAGTTTTCTCGCAATATAAGCAACTGTAAAAGGGAAAATTTGGAGTCTTGAAATATATGCAACTTCGAAGGCATATTTTTTGTTGTTGAGAGATGGGTTCAAGAAGAATTATAGTCTTCATGCTCTTAGTTTATGTCCAGTTTTCTGTTATAGCAGCAGTAACTGATTCAAGAGATTGTAAGTTTAACCAACATTTTTGTTTCAATTGTTTGGCTTGTGTATTGTTGTGTGAATTCAACTCCAAATACTATGTTGCAGATTAGGACTGTTTTTGAAACATTATATTGTTCCCCGATGTATTCGTGATATTGTATGTGTGAACTAATATAATTTTCAATCTAAGAATAGGATATCAGAGTTAATCGAGTCTTTTGCCAGAAATCAACAGTTTGGTCAGTTTTTATCATGTTGGTCTTGATTCCATATGATGGGAGTTTTTGACTATATTCCTATTCTGGGCTAAATCTCGCTGTTATCTTTCCAAGTTTCATCAATTGATCTATCTGTTTCGAACTCTTGCATGTTCCTATTAGAAACTCAGTTTCTGGTGACTGGCTCAAGGAAACGTTTTTCGTTTTGGTTTCTGATGCAGTTGCTGTTCTGCTATCTCTCCGGACTAGTTGGCAAAACACACCACCTACTTGGAGGCAGTCCGATCCTTGTTCCAACTGGGACGGCATTGAGTGTGTCGATTCACGTGTGAATTCCATGTAATTTGGTTATCAATTGGTTTGCATATTGGTACAAATTATAATTTGCCTATTCTGCCTTTCAAGCTATCTATCTCTTTATTTCAGAACGTTAGCAAGCATAGGATTGAAGGGTCAACTGCCATCAGACATCACAGCTTTATCGGAATTACAAACGCTGTAGGTCTCTGTCTGAACGCTTAGTCTATATCAGCACCTGCTTGTGATTTTGATTGTTTGCTTTACAACACACTGCAGGGATTTATCCTACAACAGCGATTTGACAGGAACTCTTCCACAATCAATTGGGAACTTAAAGAAGCTGACCAACTTGTAAGTAGATATATAATTGTGAAAGCAATGGCTAACAGCAAAGTTCTTGTGGTAATTAGAATCCTCGTAAAGTATATGTGCTGTTTATTTTGTATCCCAGACTCCTGGTGGGTTGCGGTTTAATTGGGCCAATTCCTCCTTCAATTGGATCTCTACAGCAGCTGCTCTATCTGTAAGGATTTTGATTTTGTAATATTCTGCTTAAACTATAGCAACGGCTAATAATAAGGTAGCTAACTCATATCCCTTAGGGACAAACATACACTACTTTGTTTACAAACTAGTAAACAACAAAAGATATAGGGAATTTTCGGCACAAAGGGTGTGCATTGGAAGTATCCTATCGTAGGTTCACAGCTTATAAATTGCGTCATACTTGGTGGTTCTGTACTTTTGAATGAGTTTACTTCTTTTATCAATGATACCAACTAATATGGCTCTAAATACTTGTTGATACTGCTTGCAGATCCTTAAATATGAATAGATTCAGTGGAACGATTCCGCCTTCCATTGGAAATCTATCTAATCTCTTTTGGCTGGATCTAGCTGACAACCAGCTACAAGGGCAGATCCCGGTTTCTGATGGCACTTCACCTGGCCTTGATATGCTACTTAATGCCAATCACTTGTATGTTAAATTTATTTGAGGCTTTTAGTTATTTCTCTTACTGTGGTATTGTATCCTAGACTTCAATAGTAATCTAAGACTACCCATCCTCTACAGTCATTTGGGAAACAATCAACTCTCAGGTGAAATCCCAGAAAAGCTTTTCAGCTCAGAGATGAATCTGATACATGTGTAAGTTTCATAGACCTTCAAGTAAACTAAATCTTGTAGTTATTTGACGGCTCTGCCATATATGTTGCTTAATGCAGAAAATTGCGCAATCAAATAGTTGACTTGTGAATTAATTTAGGGAAGTTGTCAATTTATATTTCTTCTCCTGTCTATGTCAGGCTCTTTGAAAACAACACACTCACTGGCACACTTCCTCCAAGCATTGGACTGGCAAAAAATTTGGAGGTCATGTAAGTACCAACACATCATGTTCATCTGAATTTTTGAAAGTAACAATCTTACTGGCAGGCACGTTTTTTATTCCCTGAAAAATCTCCTCTTGATCACAGACGCTTTGATAGGAATTCATTAACTGGTGCTATTCCTCAAACCCTCAGCAATCTTGCAAGTGTCCAAGAGCTGTAAGCTGAAAACTGAGACATGGCAAATAAGCTTTTATGCCTGTTTAACGAAAAGTGATGATTATCATTAGCAAATAATTCTACAATTGTGCGTGTTTGGTGATCCTCTTTTCAGGTTTTTGTCCAACAATAAACTGAATGGTTCCATCCCCAGCCTTGCCTCCATGAACTTCCTCATGTACTTGTAAGTAGAACAGGTTTACTCAATTCATATGACTATATCCGTTGGCATCATCAGAGTCATTGCATCTACATAACATTTTCTTGATATCAAATTTCAGTCTACAACCAAATCATCTTTTGCAGGGACTTGAGCAATAACAGTTTCAATGCATCAGCGACTCCTTCATGGTTTTCAAGCTTACAGTCTTTAACAACAATGTATGTTCCAGTTCCTGCACATTTCCTGCTCTTCAACAATGTAAAACACATACACAAATTATTTGAGTCAAGATTACATTATCCGAACTAGTTGGATCCAGTGCATCTATTCCTCGAATAATTCACATATTTTATGTTTAGTTATAACTCCTAAGGCAGTGTCTTTTGAGCACTGATAGATACAATTCTTTGTGAAACTTGAAGCATAATCAGTTACTGTTTTGGCAGAGCTATGGAGAATACTCAACTTCAAGGTGAAGTTCCTTCTGGCTTGTTCAGCCTTCCCAACCTAGAAACCGTGTAAGTATCAGCATCATCCCAGTTATTATACCATATAATGATACTCAAAGTTCGAAAATATCAAGTGACAAAGCCTATTTGTTTCAATCTAATGTGATAGGAATACTTGTTACATCTTGATTTTATTGACACATGATGACAGGGTTTTAAAAAACAACAATCTTAGCGGCACCTTAAACATCAGCACCAGTAATAGCAACCAGCTGCAACTCATTGATTTGCAAAAAAATTCCATTTCTGCTTTCCCGGGAAGTGCAGGGGCTGATGGCATTGACATAATGTAAAGCATATTTCTCTCATTCTTCTATTTTATCCCATATTTTGGTAAAAACTAGGGACCAGTTACTCCTTCAAAGTTAAAAGTTCCTGGAGTTGGACTCAATTCAAATGTACTAGACAAACAATGTGTTTTGACTCACTGAGGTTATTTTCCATTGATTGCTGTAGACTGGCTGACAACCCTATTTGTGAGGTGTCTGGAGGACGAAACAATTACTGCATGAGACCCCGCTCAAGTCCCTCTTATGTAACACCCCCAAAGAACTGTCAACGCGGTTCCTGCAGTTCAGGCCGGATTTCTAGCCCCACCTGCAAGTGTGCATACCCATATACAGGAATTCTAAACTTCAGAGCTCCTGGCTTTTCAGACTTGGATAACACAACTTACTATGCAACTCTCGAACAGTCTTTAACACAAGCTTTTGAGTCTAATCAACTTCCTGTGGACTCCGTTTCTCTGAGCAATCCTCGCAAGAATTCAATTGAATACCTTCTGTTGGACCTAGCAGTATTTCCGTCTGGAGTAGATCGTTTCAATTGGACAGGAATCTATCTGCTTGGTTTGCTTTTTAGCAGCCAGACTTTCAAGCCTCCACCTGATTTTGAGCCTTACTTTTTTTATGGTAATCCGTATCCTGACTTTGAAGGTAATTCTCCATTCACACCGAACAATATTAGTTGTTGCATGTTGCTTTATTTGATACTGATGCATCACTTTGTTTATGGCATGTTTTAGGAGCATCTACAAGTTCAAACAAGTCAACAATCATTGGCATTATCATTGGAGCAGTAGTTGGTGGTTCTGTACTTTTGGTCCTATTGCTCCTTGCAGGGGTTTATGCTTATCGTCAAAAGAAAAGAGCAGAAAAAGCTAAGGATCAGCAGGATCCTTTTGGTATGCTAATGATGCAACCTTCAATTAATGTGTTCCAATTTTCAGATTATTGATTTTATGTTCTTAAAATGCAGCAAGCTGGGATCCAAACAAAAACAGTGGTAGCGTTCCTCAACTGAAAGGACCAAGAAGCTTCACATTTTTACAGCTCAGTACATACACAAACAAATTTTCAGATGCTAATGAAATTGGATCTGGGGGTTATGGAAAGGTTTGATTCCGTCTCTTCGGGTGTTATTCCTCATTGTTTCACGGGCTTGTTAGCAGATAAAAAAACAAATCCATCGGACTATTTTCTTTTTTCTCATTTGTTTTTGGCTATTGGCATATTTTAGGCTACTTTCTATTCCCAACTCCATTGTGTGACGCATTATTTTGAAGCATTGCACATGCAAATGCTTAGATACCGGCTTCTGCCTTAACTATGTGTCGTAACCCCTCATCAAATTAATTTCTTGCTTCTATTAATTGGAATTTTAGCATATCATTTATGATAAATTTCAGATAACAATTGAGTTAATCATATATATATATATATATTAATAAGTCTTATTCACTATCAAAAGAACATGATCATGTTCTCATCTTTTGATCAAAGTTGCTCTCCTCCCATTTATCCAAGCTTTCATTGATAAGTCTGTTGTTTAAACTGTCTTGTTGACATGCACTCAGAAATTTTCAAAAGTTAACACAACATCAATAATTCATGAAATTTGATATCCACTAAAAAATTTAGAAGTTAACATTTTTATTTGTTAACATGCTTGCAGGTGTATAGAGGAACTCTTCCCACCGGAGAACTAGTAGCTATCAAACGAGCTCAACAAGGATCTATGCAAGGTGGACTAGAATTCAAAACTGAGATTGAGCTTCTATCAAGAGTCCATCATAAGAATGTTGTCAGGCTCTTAGGATTTTGTTTCCAGCAAGCTGAACAAATGCTGATATATGACTATGTTCCAAATGGTTCTCTGAAGGAAACTCTATCAGGTGTCTTCTTTTTCCCCAGTTCCTCTATATATATCAACACAATAATTTCAATAAGCGATTATTTACATTGGCTGCCACGAATTATGTGACCATATAATAATGCACAAAAGCTGCTCTTTTTTTTTTTTTGAATTTACAAAAGCCGCTCTTTTAATTGAAAAAATTCTTATAATTGCGAAGGTGCAATTTATCCAATTTTGATGTTATTCTTTGTTCAACCACAAGGATTCTATCAAACTTACATAATATAAATGCAGGGAAATCTGGAATCAGACTGGATTGGACAAGGAGACTTAAAATAGCCCTTGGTTCAGCTAGAGGCCTAGCTTATCTGCATGACCTTGCTGACCCTCCTATCATACATAGGGATGTGAAATCAACCAACATACTACTGGATGAACATTTAAATGCAAGAGTTGCTGATTTTGGTCTATCTAAACTTGTGATTGACAGTAAAAAAAGTCATGTATCTACTCAAGTTAAGGGAACATTGGTGAGTAAATCCATGCATACACTTGCTCTCTAGCACTAATAACACTAACTTTTTACAATAACTAATAGCGACCGAAAAGTCATAATGGAATATTAATATACTTAACTTTGAGTTTATCTCTACAACCAAGTGTGTAAAAAGTTAAATTTTCTCATTGTAAGGGAAGATCATAGTTGTTAATATCATGATATGTATAATTTGGTTTTGTTTAATCAAAAACAATACATAGTATGACTAAAATGGATATTGAGATTGGCAAGACATGCACTATCGTTCATGTAACGTGAATTGTGCAAAAATATATTAAACCAGTACTATATTTCCTAAGGATGGATTGTTCTGTGTGTAGGGTTATTTGGATCCTGAATATTACATGACGCAACAATTGACTGAAAAGAGTGACGTTTATAGCTTTGGAGTGGTGATGTTGGAGCTGATAACTGGAAGACCACCAATAAAGGGAGGAAAATATATTGTGAGAGAGATGAGGATGGCAATCCACAAGAAGAAAGATCTATACAACCTTTCTGAACTTCTTGATCCAAATATTGGTTTGGGTACAACTCTGAAAGGTTTGGAACTGTTTGTGGATCTTGCAATGAAATGTGTGGAAGAAACAGGAGTTGACAGGCCTACAATGAGTGAAGTGGTGAAGAAAATTGAGAACATTTTGGATCTTGCTGGTGTGAATCCAAATTCGGAATCAGCAACCACTTCAGCAACTTATGAGGAGGCAAGTAAGGGAAATTTCCACCATCCATATGGCAATGATGCCTTTGATTATAGTGGTTCTTTTGTATCTTCCAAAATAGATCCCCATTGAACATCAGTTAATGTTGTGAATGTTGAACTTGGTCTATGTTTGAAATATACTTTAGGATGACATGTCTAGTGAATCTTTATTTGTTTGTTCCTATGTTGAAGGATAAGAACAGCAACAAAATTCAGTTCATAGATTGTGAAAATTTACACAAAACAATGTATAGAAAAGCATATGATTGTTGAGTGCTGACTTCATTTGCACTTGGAGACCTAAACAAAAAAGTTTCATTAAATTTTCCATGTTAGTTGAATCAAAATAGAGTGTCTATGAATGTCTCTTTGCATTTAATCTTCAACTTTGTAAAAGTATCGTAGACAGAGATTGTTCATCTAACCACAGAAAGAGATTGTTCGTCCTTGAAAATTTGAAGACAAACAGAAACATGCAGCTTTGTGCTAGGTCAGAATTTCTTCCCTTGGTCAATTCCACAATCCCTGATGGAAACCACTTAATTCATCTTCCAAATCACAAAAAACAGTTGTAATGTTTTTGTACACAATCTCACTGATTTGGTAACGTTTGAAGAGTCATCA
The DNA here is from genome assembly GCA_021234005.1 of Nephelium lappaceum. Classification (NCBI taxonomy): domain Eukaryota; kingdom Viridiplantae; phylum Streptophyta; class Magnoliopsida; order Sapindales; family Sapindaceae; genus Nephelium; species Nephelium lappaceum. The sequence goes on from JAIZFV010000581.1 coordinate 46,950, forward strand.
ATGCTATGAGTGTACAAGCTGATTTAGCATCAGCTCAAGTTGCTCAGGCTACTGTGCAAGCACAAGCCAGCAATCAAGCTGATTTAGTTACTCAAGCCAAAACTTATCATGTGCTGAATCAAAGAGAAAGCTTAGCTCGTTCAACATCAGCTCATCAAGCTGGTTTAGCTCAGTCGACAGGATCATTTACTTGAGAACCAAGTTAGTTAGAAAACTAACAACGTGGCAGCTTTCTGTTGGTGCAGGATATGTTTAGTATATAGTTGATCATCAGTCAAGTAAAACGTGTGATCAAGAAAATAGAGAAAATATTCTTCAATGGAGCTTCTTTTCTTCAACAATTTCTTGAACAAAAATCTATCAATCAATCTTTACAATTCCTTGTCAATCTTACATTTTCACAAATGCAAGTAATTGTGGGGAAAAGACTCTTCTTGTTGACTTTATTGTTACACTTACAAAGTTTATCTAACATCAATGCCACAAATTCTTTTCACTTATTTGGCTCCACCAAAACGTACGGTTAGTGCTTTTCAAGTATGGAAGTCGGCATTTTATTTCCATATAGATATAGATCGTTAGATTGATTACCAAGTTCGCATAATTGATTAGTAAGTGGTATTGAAAAGTTAAGATCTTGCTTCAACCATCAGAAAGGAAAAGCCCTGCTAGTTAAAAGGGCACTTGCTGAGTTAATTTTGTCACCCACAAACCTTAACAACATTAACCCCATCTTTTCTTTCAACTAATTTGACTCCAATTGGAAAGCAAGTTTTACCATGCACATTCCATTAACATATATATAATGTTAGTCATTTTTTAAGTGTAGACGTCAACACTTTATTTCTATTTAGATAAAGATTACTTGACCAGTTTTCTAGTTTGTATAATTAGTTCGCTTGATCAATTACCTAAGTGATAGGACTATTTAGGAACGTACAGTTTGGCATTATAGGACATGATAACAAACCAGGAGAACAGCTAGCACAAGCTTGTTAAGGCGATGATAAAGGAGTTGAAGTGGATCATTATTCATTGTAGAACAAACTTGTAATGGGAATTTAACGTGGAATTCAGATGCCTGTTTGAAATGTTTAGGCACGTGAGAAGGGACCACATCAAGGGAATTTATTAGCAAATATGGTGAAATGTTGAATCGATGATGTTTTACGCTATTGAACAGTACAAAATTGAGGGCGCAGAGAACAAGCCCACACTAGATGTTTAATTGTCCAACACAGCAGCCCATGACTAGCCAGTTTTACATATTATATAGAAAGTTCAACATATCATATGTTGCCATCGTTGCTACAAGTTAAAATAGCTGCCAAAGTATGTCACACTATTTTTCTGATCACATCCTGAACAAATAAACAAGAAAAGCCAGTCTCCGTTATTTTCTTCTTGTTTTGTTTACTTTGTTGAAGAGTCAGTTTTGGAAGTAACATATAGTAGACAACGTGGGGGCCTCTCATTTCGTATAATATGCGGTATATGCAGCAAAAGACTTGTCTCTTTTGAGTTAACTTTTTCCAGAGCTAAAAGCGCCAAGTTGACTTGTATTATATCGTGTTGGGCAGCAACAGTCAAGTTTATTGTACTGACAACCTGACAAAATTAGCACCACCATTTCTTTTTTCACCTACTTGACTTTGTGGAAGGCAATATTTAATTTACTGACAGCTGCGTGCAAAAGAGGGCCTGAATGGCACAGGGATATAAATATTGGTAAGGCATGCATAGATAACAGATATGCACATTACATTAATATGTGGATTTATAAAACCATGCCTAGATTTGCCTGATTAATTTAACTAAGGGCAAATTACACAACCTGTCCTAAGGTTGTCGAAATTACACAAAAATGATAATATTTAAGTAACTTGCACTAATCTCTTTTGAGGTTTCAAAAATTCATTACAAACCTCCTCTACTGCTAGTCAACCATTAGTCAATCTCTGTTAAATCAAAATTATCAAGGGTAAAATAGTCAATACACACCATATATATATTTTAATTTAATTAAAAAATTAAAAAATATATTTTTTAATTAATAAAATAATAATATAATATTTAATAGTGTATCTACGTTCAAAGCAAGAAAAAAAGAAAATAATAAAATAACAAAGCAAAAGGAAAAGAAAAAACATATAAAATTATAATGATTCGATAATGTATATACCTTCATTTTGTACTATTTAAAAACTTCTAATATATTTTTAATAGAATTTCAATAGTATTTATACACGATCAACCGTCCCTTCACTTCATCAACTAACCCTATTTAATTAATATTTTTTTTATGTTGCGCTGGCTTTTTTCTTCATTTAAGTCTCTCATATTAAATTGGACTTTGCAGAGTCTTTGATTGCATGCCATTATGGGGGCAGAATTTGCAGAAGAGTTGGACAAAAGCCTGCTAATTCATTAATGCACATATCCAGTTGAATGTACTCTGTTTGCACTGTTATTTAGCCATAGGATGGCTAAATCATTTTGGAGTAGAGAGTTGCTGGTAATTGCCCTCAAATTATGAAGACTAAATTGTCCTTTTGCTTTGTAATGAGAATTTAAATTAGTCCAATTCAAAGACATGTGAGGAGGGACCACATTTGGCCACCAAGCCATACTTTATACTTTAATGCAATAAATGATTGTTTGTGCGAGTCGTTGCACGAACTTGGTGAAAAAGTAATGCAAGTGGGGAGAGAGACCCTCCAATATCTTCGCAGTTAGACTTTGTTGATTAACATGTTCACACTTATTGGTCGTACAATAGATTAGAAGATCACATACTTTTGTTTGCATAAACGTCTTGTCTTCTATGTAATTTATTATGACAGCATGCCCTATCATGCAGATTAATCGGCTTCTCACATGGACCAAACCCAAATATAAACATATTACAAATACAAATATAGTTATACGAGCAAAATTCAACCAGGACTTACGGTGCAATTCAATCTTTACTATCATATTAATAACTAATAAATCTATAAGTTTAAGTTAATAATAAAAAGTCCAACAAATGATATAATATTCTGCAACATGTACTAATAAAGTTTTCTTCAAATAAGGAGAAAGAAAATGATGGAACAAATTTGAATATAAAATGTTGAAAGATTCAAAGGCTATTGAGTTTAAAATAATACGAGTAGGTAGAGGTTTGTCTTTCACGCGCTTTAGTTTCTTTGAAAATTGTCTAAAGAAAACCTGTTTATATTGACTTTAAGAGTTGATCTTTTCATTGATAAAGACTAGATCAAATATGATAAAGGCCTACAAGGAACATATCATCACTTGCTATCTTTCATCAAATTAATATTATCAACGGCTCGAAATAGCAACCGTGATATTGAAGCAGCTCACCAATCAAAAGCTGTCATTGCTGTCCTGAAGATATTTATTTGATGCATTTTGATTTCTTCTTTGGATGATATCCAATGTACTATAAGCTAGGTGGGTTCCATGTGAAAATAATTAACTTTTTCGGGCATGGTCTATTAAGACAACTACAATATATATTTTGTCAATAGTTTTTTTTTTTTTTTTCCTCGGAGAAAAACTGCTATTGACTTTGCAATACCAACATGCACAGATTCTATTGAATATTTCTGGGATGAGAGAGATGTCTAGTTATTGTGATTATGGAACTAGTAGTAATTGTTAGATGCTTTGCACTTCTTGGTTAGTGATGATATCAAATGGGGTTTCAGTTTTATGCAAAATTCGATACTTAAAGGAGCCAAAAAATTTTGTGAAGTCTCTTGCAATCTGAAGCATACTTGTTTGTTGAGAGAGATGAGTCCGAGAATTCAAGTCTTTGTTCTGTCTATTTGCTTCCAGTTTTTGATCATAGCAGCTGTGACAAACACAGAAGATGGTAAGTTTAAGTTTAAAGTTTAGTTAGTATCCCTATGTCCTATGGTGGATTGATAATTACATTTACATACGTACTTCAAAGAGGTTTTAAATTTGTATGCTATTTAGCTTTCTTTGGTTCCAGGCAAGATTGAATATTGAAAGGCTGCTAAAGGATCTTTTCCTTAATTGAATGCTAATGAACGTTCTCTGCCTGTGTGTGTTCTCTTGTGTGTGTTTATAGGTGTATACTTTTTAATCTATGGATTGCATATCGTAGGTAATTCAGTCATTTGCAACGAAGAGAGAGTTTCAGTTAGTTGTATAATGGTCTTGATTGTACATGCTGTTAGTGCTAGTTATTTGAAAACATGAGATACTTGGTCAAATCTGTAGAGTGATTCAACTCTTAGGAGATATTTTCTGTTTCTGTTGTTTGGTTAGTGAAGTAACACTTGGGTGGTGTTGTTGTGGATAATTGAGTTTGTTGTGACTGACTCAAGCACAAATTGGTAATCTTTGAAGAATTTTGATGCAGCTGCTGTCTTAAAATCTCTCAAAGATATTTGGGAGGGCTTCCCACCTAATTGGCGGGGTTCAGATCCATGTGGTGACCAATGGGATGGAATTGAGTGCTCCAGATCACGCGTGACCTCTATGTAAATTCTTGGGATCTTTTTTTGTGTTGGGTTTCAATTCTTTTAACATATTTATGTTACTAGAAGATTGCTTTTTCCAGCTATTCAATCTATCCAATTCTCTATTTCAGAACATTATCAAGTATGGGATTGTCTGGTTCACTGTCTAGCGACATCACCGGCTTATCAGAATTGCAGACTCTGTAAGTCTTCAATATGCACTTGCACTTCTTCACATTTGGTGCTCATCTTGCAACTAGTGTGGTTGAAATATCATTCAGCTATCATCTGTGTTTAGTACTTCTCATATTCCATCCTAATTTACACACTTTCCTTATATGTCACGTAGTTCACTGCTCAATATATATGCTATGCTAAGCCTATTTGTCATGTTAAGAGACTATTTGTTTTGTATTTGTAATCTATTCAATTCATTTAAATCATCGCCTTCTTTGATGGTTATGTTGGAAGCTTCTATAACTAGAATTTTCAGATTTTAATTATGAACACTCTTCATATAGGGATTTGTCCTACAACACAGACCTCAAAGGAGCTCTTCCACCAACAATAGGGGACTTGAATAAGTTGAGAAACTTGTAAGGATATACACTCTCTTGTTCAAGTAAAAACTGACTGCAAACTTATGTGATTAGAGTTCCTGATAAAATTGTATTATTTGTATTTTGCATGTCAGGATCCTTGTTGGTTGCGGTTTCTCTGGGCCAATTCCTGACTCTATTGGATCTCTACAGCAGCTGGTCTTCCTGTAAGCATTTTGATTCTATAATCCTATACTTGCACTATTGCAATTAACAAACATATTAGTATGCAAAGTAACATGTTCAAACTCGTCTTTCTCAACTTATTGTTTCTGCATGCAGGTCTTTGAATTCTAATAGCTTCAGCGGACGGATTCCACCTACCATTGGTAGTCTGTCTAATCTTTATTGGCTAGATCTTGCCGACAACCAACTTGAGGGGCCAATCCCAGTCTCGGATGGAACTTCACCTGGTCTAGATATGCTAATTCATACAAAACACTTGTATGTCACATCTATGTGCTTTTTATCTCTCTTTTACTGTGGCCTTATTTTCTGTACACTAACCTAAAACATTATCCATTATCATCTACAGTCATCTCGGGAAAAACCAATTATCCGGCCACATCCCAGAAAAGCTTTTCACCCCAGAAATGGTTCTGATTCATGTGTAAGTATCATAAAGTCATCCTAGGCCGTTGGACAAGAAAATGTACATATGACTCTCTTTGGACCACTAATAGCTATAGACTAATAAAGGCTCATTTCTTTATTGCCAGGCTATTTGACGGCAACCAGCTCACTGGCCCACTTCCATCTTCACTTGGACTAGTAAAAACTTTGGAAGTTGTGTGAGTATCTACATCTGATGTGCTCAAGTAAACTACTAATGATAGACCACTGACGGAGAGATTTGTTCTTTTTTATTCTAATGAGTTTCTGGTGTTGATTTCAGACGTTTTGATCAGAATTCATTGTCCGGAAATGTTCCTTCAAGCCTCAACAATCTTACAAGTGTTAACGAACTGTAAGCTGACAAAGAGACATTGAAATATATACTTTTTATAATTTCTTGAGGAATGTCTTCATTGTCCTGCAGGAATAATTTAGTCTCACAAGCGTTTGATTATCCTGTTTTCAGGTTTTTGTCTAACAATAAACTGATTGGTCCCATACCCCACCTGACCGCCATGAACCTCCTCAGCTACTTGTATAACTCTTTTATATCTTCGGTCATTTATAATATAAGGGTACCCAAAAGTTTTATCCAAGAGAATCTCTTCTTATATTCACTTACTCAGTTTAGTTTTCCGCAGGGACATGAGTAATAACAGTTTTGATCCATCAGCTGTTCCTTCGTGGTTTTCAACCTTACAGTCACTAACAACATTGTGGGTATCTCTATTTTTTGAACATGCACACCTACAATTCAATTCATCTTGCATTGTAAGTCGTGAAGTAGATTCACCACGGAGTTTTTCTACGAGCATATGTTCTGTTAAATCATGTCCATCATGTATTTTTTGCACGATATCGATATTATAGGTTACCAACCGACTTTCTCTACTGATGTTTCCTTAATTTCTAATATGTTGCATTTTAAGGTTCAGTCATCTTTCTTGCATAAAATAAAACTAACTCATGCTCTCAGTTCAGCTGTACGAGCAACCATTTTATGATCATATTAAGGATGCATCAACATTTCGGACTTTCAGTCTTCTAATTCAATTTTGCACACACATTATGTAAATTCATTCCTCAAAAGGTTTGTCTATGAGATCTTCCCATGCTGTATATCAGATTAAGAGTCTTCATGTAATAGATCAGATTAAGAGTCTTCATGTAATAGCAATTTTTCTTGTCTATGCAATGTCTCTATTAGTGTATGTGCATAAGTACATGTGAGTGCTTATGCGCAAGAATTTTTGTAAACAAGATAGAAACTAATCAACCATATTCTATTTCAGAATGATGGAGAGCACTGGACTTCAAGGTCAAGTGCCTGCTAGCATATTCAGCCCTTCTCATCTACAGACAGTGTGAGCACTATCTTAAGTATCAAATTCAGTAGCACCTCATTTAATGTTACTTCTTTTTAAAATTCCAAATGAAACATACTAATGATATTCTTGACACATGGTGACAGGGTTCTGAAACGTAACAGCCTTAATGGCACCTTGGATGTTGGCTCCAGCCACAGCAATCAGCTTCAATCCATTGATTTGCAGGGCAATCTTATCTCATCTTTCGTGGACTATCCAGAAGCTAATAAGGATATTACAATAATGTAAAGCTTAATTCTTCCACTCTTCAAGAATCTGCTCTTTTCAATACTTGGCTGAAAAGCTGAGGTGACCAGTGACTTGTTTAGCAAGCGATCCTGGAGCAAACAATATGTTATTTTAACTCACTGTGGTTTCTTTCTATAAAACTCTGCAGACTTGCTGGGAATCCAGTTTGTCTCGAGTCAGGAGAAACACCAACTTATTGCACAGCTACTGCACGGGACTCCTCTTATTCAACACCACCAAAGAACTGTGTACCCGCTCTCTGCAGTTCAAATCAAATTGCTAGCCCAACTTGCTTTTGTGCATATCCCTATACGGGGGTTCTACACTTCAGAGCTCCTTCATTTGCAGGCGCAGGAAATACGACTTATTACAAAAATCTCGAGGAGTCAATCACGGAAGCCTTTCAGTCTTTCAAACTTCCTGTGGATTCAATTTCTCTAAGTAATCCGCGCAAGACTGTATCTCAATACTTTGAAATAAAGCTAGCAGTATTTCCTTCAAGCCTAGAGAGTTTCAACCGGACAGGAGTTTCTAGGATTGGATTTGTTCTTAGCAACCAGACTTACAAGCCTCCGAAAATATTTGGACCTTTCTACTTTATTGGTGATCAGTATACGAACTTCAGTGGTAATTCTACTACTTCCACAGAACTAAAACTAGTCCTTGACAGTGGTGCTTGACTTGGTATTGATGCAGCTTTGTTTTGTGGCACCTTTTAGGAGCATCTACCACAAGATCAGAGAAGTCAACAAGCATTGGCATTATAATTGGAGCAGTAGTTGGAGGTTGTGTCCTTCTGATACTATTACTCCTTGCAGGAGTTTATGCTTATCGTCAAAAGAAGAGAGCAGAGAAAGCAAATGATCAGAACCCTTTTGGTATGACAAGGATTTCATCTACTTATCGTATTATATTTCCAGTTTGTAAATTGTTATACTTATGTTGCATAAACTGCAGCACATTGGGACCCGAATAAGAGCAGTGGTAGTATTCCTCAACTAAAAGGAGCAAGGTGCTTCTCCTTTGACGAGCTGAATAAATACACCAACCACTTTTCAGAAGCCACTGATATTGGATCGGGAGGCTATGGAAAGGTTTGATTCCACATTTATCCTTTATTGCAAACAAATGCATGGTCAATGTCTAGCCAACATTGGTTTTGCATAGACCGGGGGCGACAAAGCATGATCGAATTATTAGTTTGTTGTCTGATCATTCTTTTTGACATGAGTTGAGTTATCTCGAAAGTTGAAACATTGGGACCATCAATGACTCGTAAAGTTTGATTTTGTTAAACATCCTTGCAGGTTTACAGAGGAACTCTTCCCTCAGGAGAACTGGTCGCCATCAAACGTGCTCAGCAAGGATCTATGCAGGGTGGGCAAGAATTCAAAAATGAAATTGAACTTCTATCAAGAGTCCATCACAAAAATCTTGTCAGTCTTTTGGGATTTTCCTTTGAACGAGGCGAGCAAATGCTGGTATACGAGTACATTACAAATGGTTCTTTGAGGGATAGTCTATCAGGTACCTCTTCCTGCTTCTTCACCATCTCCACAAAAATAACATTATTCGGAAAATACAAATTCTTCACATATGATATTGTCCATCATCTCTAAAACAATTGCATACTATAAATATGCAGGGAAAACTGGAATCAGACTTGATTGGATAAGGAGACTTAGAATAGCCCTTGGTACAGCTAGAGGTCTAGCCTATCTGCATGAGCTTGCCAACCCTCCTATTATACATAGAGATATCAAATCAACAAATATCCTGCTGGACGAACGTTTGACTGCAAAAGTTGCTGATTTTGGTCTCTCTAAGCCTATGGGTGACAGTGAAAAGGATCATATCTCTACTCAAGTCAAGGGGACAATGGTAAGCACCTCCAAACACACATTTGTTCTAGCATGAATATTAACTATGCAATGTTAACTTGACAGAAGATTCTATACCAATGTTATGAGTTTTCGGTGTAGGGTTACTTGGATCCTGAATATTACATGACTCAACAATTGACTGAAAAGAGTGATGTCTATAGCTTTGGGGTGCTGATGTTAGAGCTACTAACCGCAAGAAGGCCAATTGAGCGGGGCAAGTATGTTGTAAGAGAAATAAGGATGGCAATGGACAAGAAAAAGGATCTATACAACCTATACGAAATTCTTGATCCAACAATTGGCTTGGGAACGACACTAAAAGGTTTCGAAAAGTTTGTGGATCTAGCACTGAGATGTGTGGAAGAATCAGGAGCTGACAGGCCTACAATGAGTGAAGTAGTGAAAGAGATTGAGCTGATATTGCAGCTTGCAGGAATAAACCCGAATGCAGATTCAGCAGCCACTTCTGGAAGCTATAGTGATTCAAGTAAGGGAAATGCCAAACATCCATACGGCAATGAGGCCTTCGATTATAGTGGCGGTTTTCCACCATCACAGATAAAGCCCAAATAAGTATCACCTTAATGCCTTGAACATCAAAATGTGGTATCTGATTTGGGAGGAGAATGCTGTTTGTTTTGGATCTTTATTGTTGTTCATGCATTGTGCAATGTGTTAAAAAGGACTAGAACCGCGATTCAAACTGTTTTGTAGCTTGTATATATATGGCACAAAATTTGTGGATAAGAAGAGAGTCTATACTTCTATTCAAACTTCTATTCAAAGCAGTATTGCACTCAAAATAATATATATCTCTTCTTATCGATTCATTGATTTTATTATTGTTTCTGCTAGTTTTTGGAAGAAAACAGAAATCTCATTTGAATTCAAATGTCAGTTGCATCAAACTAGTATACAAAACAAAAGCAAAGCCAGTAAAGACAGGCATGTATTCATCAACTTTTGACAACTATATTATGTGAAGAAGGTGTTGATCTTTTGCAAAATGGAATGAATCTAAACGTATACCTCAAGACTCAAGTCATTGGTTTCTCCAGAAGAGCAGAGAAGTACCATTCATTTCTCTCTTTTCCACGGTCATGCTTGATACCAGCATTCCATCTCAGCTTCTTGAATCCAACTCTATCCAACATTGGAACATAAGTCTCATTCAGCTGAGACCCCAAGCAGAAGAAATGGTCAAGCCAGAAAAGCCCCCCTGGCCTCAGGACTCTGTAGATATCATAGAGTGTGAACTCAAGCATTGCATCAGGGATCCAGTTGCTCAAAATATGCATAGAATGCACGACATCCAACGTGTTTTCGAAGAAGGGAAGCCTCTGAGAGACACTGACATGCATTGAAATCAAGCCCCTAGAAGCAATGAAACTGTTGAATGGACCATCAAGGTTCATTGAAGTTGTCACAATAGTCACATTCCTCTCCCTCATTCTGGCAGCAAATGTGCCTGATCCACCTCCAATGTCAAGTCCAATCCTGATTGTCCCTCCAGGTTTCATCTTCAACACTTGATCAATCCCAAAATCAAGCCTTCCATTGTCATACATCCACCGACTCTTCTCTCTGCCTTGCAAATCAAAGCAATCTTTGCAATCAAAGAAGCCTGGTACATTTTTCCTGTCAATGAGACAATCATAGCTTTTACAAGTGTATGGATCCCATATAATGCTAGTGTCCGGTGGCTTCCCCCAAAGACTCTCAGGAAATGGAGCTGGCTCCACATAGTTGGCAGGAGACTTGGGGTGGCATCTCCTTCTAGGGAGTGGCTCACAACCCTTGAGCATCAACTTTTGAGCAAAACCATCATCAACTGGACACTCCCCACCAACCTCATAACTCATATACTGCACCAACTCCTCCTGAAACTTCAAGCAGCCTGCACCGACTGGTGCAAACACCTCATCTGATCCACTTCTTGGAGAGAACCCAAGTGGGAGCTTGTGAGACCCTATTGCAAGCCTCACTTCATCAGGCAACCCAAATCCTAAATCCCCACTAACAAGCTTCTCAAACAGGCTCAGCTTCCGAGGTGTCTCTACATGTTCATATTGTCTACTAGTCAGCTCAATGAGCAAGGCCTGAACAAGCAAGTTGGTGGAGTTTAGCTGCTGCTGCAGCTCAAGAACGAAGGAATGACTAGCTGCGAGCTCCATTCTGGTGGAGTTGAGCTCATTGATCAAGAGGGTTGGAGAGTCATCATAGAGTGGCAACGAGAGATATTGGCGGTGAGTGTAGCCGAAAGGGCCAGTGAAGATGTAGACAGTGAGAAGATTAGTGAGCATGACAATCAAGAGAATCTTGAGCTTGAACTTGTTATTCGGATGGTAATGATTTGCCATCTTTTTTGCATGGTTGTCTTCATGATCACCTCCACTTCCCATGTTTGTCTATGCAAGTGTTTGTGGTAGAGCAGATATATGATCATCATCATGATAAAAAAAAAATGTTGAGAGAGAGATTGAGATTGATGTCCAAGTGGCTTCGTGGACCGTGTATCGCCGGTTTGCACGTTCAAGAAATCTGTGCAACTTTTATTGCAGAACATGCAAGACGCAAAGTTTGTCAACTTCCGCACTCTCTCCGGATCTCGAGCCTTCGCTCATTTATTTTATATTTGTTTTCTTTTAAGTGAAATTCGTATTAACGTGAATAAATTTTATGATTACTACCATAGGTGAAGCATTCAACTTTGTGGATTAATGTTAAACTTATCAATCATTCTGTAACTTTCTATATCATATAACTTGATTGCTAATACTAAAATCTATAAATAGTTTAAGTTAAAGTTTATAAATTTCACAAAATCGATGTTATAAATTTAGTATCCAACTTCGATAGAGTAAAACTATATTATTTGAGAATTTATTTAAATTTATTATTTCAATGATATAATAAGTTTATGTGTAATTACCACATCATCAATACATCATCCTAAAATTAATATGGTAACTACAAATCAAATTGTTATATTATTTGGATAAATTTTTTGAATAATTTTTCAAAAAGTGTGGTATTATTTTTTAAAAAATTAGATAGAAGCTGTGAATTTCATTATAAAAATATTATCATAACGTGGTTAAATTGGCAATAAAAGGGGTAGCCGTTATTAAAGAATTAAAAGATATTTTATGCATTTGAGGTACTCGTTTTGCCGATCGGAGGAAGTTGAGTAAACGCAAAGGCTTCCATTTTGTTTTATAACTTCAACAAATATTCTTTTGTCTAAACTTTGATTATCACTTTTTTATCTTGCAAGCAAGTGCGCTCATTTGTCTCCATCACGTGCTTGCTCCATTTTGGATCTCAAAAAACAAATTTCCTTAAAATTAATCTTCTTTTTTTTTTTTGTTCAAATCATAGCATTAATGTAAAAGCTCGTCATTATGTTATAAAAATAGATATTTTTTTGATGTTATGGGAGTGAATATTTTTTTGATATTATAGATATAATATATCCAAATCATGTTAATGTTGATTTTTTACCAATCTTAAATTTAAAAGATGAATAAATAATGTTAAGAGTGGTGATATTTTCACCCCATAAAAACTGTATACACACCCCTTTTTGTATTTATACCCTATTAAGATTTTTAAAAATTCATATTCTATAAATACATCTTATGTATTTCTAATTATATCTATTTATTTATTGACCTTTTAAATATTATAGGTAAATAATTATAAAGATAGTCAAATTAATTAAATTAAGACATTAAAAAAAAAAAAAGTTAAACTTTCTTTTTTAAGTTTGTTTTGATGTTTTGTTTCATGTTCATAACTTCTCCATTTTATGCTCTATCTCATTTTTACTTAAAATTCATGTACTTCACCAAAACCTTGCATGTAAAACTATCAAACAAAACTAAAAACCCTCGTTTTCACTAAAGCTAAGCTTTAATCAACACCGAAAAAATTAAAACAAAAAAACAAAAACAAAACCTTTCAAATTTAGATCTTCATTTTCACTATTTATAAAATCTCTAAAAGCACAACAAAAAAACACTCATCTTTAATTACCATAGATCAAAACAAATCAAGGAGTATTCAAATCTAATTATAATAATAACAATATCATCTTTTTCTAGAAGAAAATAATAATATCATCTTTTAATTAAAGTGTTAATAATTTAATTTAAGGGTAATATGGGTGGAAATGTCGCCGCTCTAATGCTAAAGTTCTATGATCATGGCCTTGATTTGATGAGTCAGCCCATCGCAGTTACCTACACATTTAATCTGGGCCTAACTCATTAAATCTCTGCTGGTGTTATTGACACCCCACCAAAGTTTTCTCAAGGCCCAATATTCTAGGCTATGTGGGCCTGACACAATAATTTCTATCATACGAAAATGACATTTGACCAGCTGTTGCTATGATACATCAACCCTACCCACCTTTGCATCTACATAGTTGACCAAGTCGTGTGACATTTAATTAATCAGTTATGTATTTATTGTATCATTTATAGCATTAGTTGCTAGCTTGCTATGCACACATGAAAAATCTTCAAGTTGTGAGATTTTGTTCTTATTTTTATCTCTTCTTTGCAAATTGTGTTTGTTTACATATTGGACCAAAAATCTTTACCATGCAGAGTAAATACAATTCTAATTTTCCGTTCTGTTAAACATTTGTTAGGTAACTATAGAATTTAATATTAATGGAAAAGCACTCCTATACCAATAGTTTTCTACTCTTTACAGAAAAAAAAAAGGGGAAAAAAAAAAACTGGTTTTCTACACCTTTAAAATCATTCAATTTTATCTCTGTTTTATCCCGGATAGGGTTGATTAGAAAAATGTTATTAACATCTTTGAGTAAAATCTTGTCATTCACTTTTTTTTTTTTTAAAGTTAATATCAACTGATAAAAAATCTATTAAAATATACTGAAATTAATTATTAGTTACACAACCGAAAAATATCTATTTCTATGATCGGGAGACAACAACTCAGATACTAAGAAAAAAACTATTCAATCAAACTTATAAAATCAGTTTAGTGGGAAACGAATCTCCTTCATCTTGGTGAATAGAGAAATATACAAACGTATATGCAAAGAGGTGGTGTGCATGTCATTAACTATTTAATAAGATCCGATTTCGATCATCCTAACATTTTTGAATGGTATAATTAATGCCAAGATCAAATCTGAATCTTATCTTAATAAACAGAGATATCAATCAGCAAATCTTCAAATCTTCCACCTGTTTACAGCTCATACTTGGAAACGTTGAGAACACTTCAAATTTGATTTGGACCATGTTATTCTCAACTTATCTGTTTCAAAATTTTGCCCACACCTACCATCATCGTTTTTTCAGGGTCATAATAATTATTGCTTGTAACATCTTTTAGGACCACTTACACCAAACCAGATCCCAATTTTAGTACCTTTTCTTCTTCTTTTTGTGTTTGGTGAGATTCAATTTGTGAAATAGACCAATTCAAAGTGTCATATAAATGAATAAGTAAAATCAATATCACTATAAAATTAAATAATATTACTATATCTTTAGTAATTCTCACAACTTTACACTTACACATAAACCAATATTAATCACTCATTTTTCAGGATTAATTGGACAAGCTTGTGCTAGTTTCCTCAGGTTTTCAATGATCATAACCAATTTTGTATTAAGCCGATTCACGAAGCATTTTGGCACCCATCCTGCAGGATCCAACTGAAAAAACCGAAAATAGAAATCAACGAGATATAACAATTATATATATATATATATATTTTATGATTGGGACTAGTCTAGGGTATAATTGGAATCAGTAGCGATAGACATTATAGTGGGATCCAGGGATACCCATAAAGAGTGGGGGGCAGCCCACAAATAGTTGGAGATGTATAACAGTTTTCCAAATTGTCAAATTATATGTATTTTAATCAAACCTGGAAGTTGAATAATTTACCTGCACAACATAAGTGACCATACATGAATCATCTTCAAGCTTTTCCACAACCCATCCTGATTGAAGTAATAGTCCTCTAATTGCATTGTTTTGCTTAGGATGCAATCCTGCAGCTATCTCTTTTGGCAATGAAGCCACTGCTACCACCTACAATACCCCCATCAATGGAATATTGAACACTACATAGATATTTAAAGTTACTCTAGATTTCTAAAAATTCTATTCAAGTACTTACAAGGGTACCATCTTCCATGGTTTCTCGACGTTCATACACAATAAATTCTCTGTTTCGGAAGAGAGGTTTCGAGTTCTCCCCGAACCTGAGCCGAATTATACTAAGATTGTCTTCAAGATCTTTTATGTACCTAGCTTCCACCAGATCAGGGTCCCATTGCTGTCACAAAATATAAAATTTACAATAATGTTAGGAGTACAATATAAAAAAATAGATGTACATCCTTGCATGTGTATGTAGTCATGCAGCCAGTTATCTACTACTTGTGTTGTATTTGTTAATAATACTTCCAAAACCTATAAGTGATGTATATTATTGCATAAAAAGAACCAAACATAGCTGGATTTTTGTCATTCTGATGAAGACAATTGAAGAAAAAAGAATCACATAAAATACTAGAAGACAAAAATTTTCTTTTCAATGCTTAGGACCAGAAACCAACTCATCTTGTATATACCTCTCTATATAAGTATAGTGACAATCTGACTTATGTGCACCAGTTACAATTCATGGTTATTATTATTATTATTTTTTAATATATGATCAATAGCATATATCATCTATATATGATTAAACAAGGGCCAGGAGAAATATGGTCACCTTGGCAGCATCTATGGCATTGGCAACAGTGATGAATTGTTGGGGAGAGACAGATTTGAGCAGCCACCGGCTTCGAAAAGTGTGTAGGGAGCCAGACCTTCTCTTTGAAATCTCCACTCCATTGTCAAGAGTGAGGACTTTCCATCCATCACTGCCGATGTTTCCAAACCTGTTTGAGTCTGAGGCTGATAACAACTCCTGTATGCAACTCTCACTTGCAAAGTGGACATATCTTCTCAATGAGTCCTCACTTACAGACCTTGAAACACAAAAAACATTAGATACATAGAGATATATAAACAGCAAAAGTAATGAATGAAACAGTGTTGAGAGGAGAGTCACCAGGATCGGTTGCAGGCAGTTGTTGGACTAGTAGTAGTGTTCATTGCAAGGTTGAGGAAATGATGTTTTGAGTTTGAAGAAGATCAATGAAAATGAGAAGACTATGTATGTATTGTATGTATGTGTCTATGTATATATATGATAAAGAGAGAAAGGATTGGAGTTAGGAGATAAAATAATGGGAAGTGGGGTGAAGTGATTGAAGCACATGCAATGCCAGGAGAAGCTCCATGATTAGAATCTGTTTTCTCTCTCTCTTTTTTCTTCTTCTTCACTTGGAAGATAAAAGAGAGATTCTTTTCCTTGGAAAAAAGGCAGCAAGAACTAAGGGGTAGGGAAGATGATGCACATGGAGTGTTTGGTGGCCCTTTTTAAAAAACAATAGTGAGTGAGTGGGAGAGAGAGAGAGAGGTGTGAAAAATAAGACTATAGAAACCAAAACAAGACTAATAGGAGCATTGTAACAAAACTTGCCTGGTTAAGGGTGACAATGACCCTACTCAAACAGGTTCTCTAAGGTTCCCAATCACGTGCCCCAGCGTGTTTAATTTCCACACCAGAAAGCACAATGGACAGACCCCTTTAAACTCATGTTGTGCTTTGCATAACCTTGCATTATCATTCAGTTACATTCAAGGTAAATATCTTGTAAGGAAGGTTTCTAATAAATGTTATAAAACTTTAGGGAGATTTTACCAGCGAAACCTTTGCTTATGATTCTATCACACAATTGCATGATGTTTAGAGATGTGATGAATTTATTTAATGTGATTTCCTGCAACAGTAAACTGATTGCTTGGACCCATTCCTGCTCATTCTCACATGCTTTCAGGATATGTTTAGGTATACTAAAGACAGGAAAGTGAGTTTTGGACGTCTTGGAACTCATTCATGTATTGGATTACAAAAGCAACAACAAGGGTGTGTGATGATAATATTGCATTACTTAACATAAATAAATAATATAAGATCAAGGAATAAAGTTTCCTTTGGGCCAGAAAAGGATAAACAATGATGCAAGAGAGTGTGATTAATTTATCACAAAAGTTAAAATGTTTTTATTGCATTCAATTACTACTACTCACACCTAGTTAAATAGAGAAATCAAGCAAAGAAAATCCCAGCACTACACAAGAAAAGAATAAAAAGGAAAGCAGGAAAAAAAAAAAAAGAAAAGAAAAGAAAAAAACACTAAGATTGTGACATTTGATGCTCCAAGAAGCCTCTAACTTTCAGGCTCTCAACCGTCTCACGAACAGCATCTTCAACCGGAGTGAAGACTAATCCGAGATTGATTAACCTCTTGGCTGCATCTTCGCAAGCCATCATGCCCGGTTGAGTTTCTCCATTGAACCTGTACGTTTAAATCAAAATACATAAATAAATAAATAAAGGTTTTGAAAAATAAAGAGATAAGTTCAAAATGGCTGATAATAACAATGATAGCTTCCAGTTGTTTGATATAATATTCATATCTCTTTGGTTCACGTATAATTAGAACTCCAGGTTGTCCTGTTTCTCTATGACATGCATCATCGATTGGCATTACTCTTCTATGCCTAGAATATGAAGAACCTCACTCTCATGGAAATCTATCTTTGAAAAGAATAAAGCTCTTCTTCAACAAGATTATAAATAACGAGTAATGATATCCAACAACAAATTAGTTGAAAATACGTTCAATGATTAGTAATGACGAGATTAATCTATTTGAAAACCATTAAAAGAGGCCCCACAAGATGTAGATGGAAGTTTATAATGGGTCCAAGGCGTTACGTTAAAGTTTTATCAATGAATTAGAAACAGTATACGGAATGATCAGGCAAAAGAGCAGTTCTTGCTCTATGTTACTCTTAGTTAGCGTAGATTAACAATGTACGTGTATAAATCCACTAATAAAGCTTCAAAAGGACTCCAGGACAGCACAAAAAGCATAAGGCTCCTTCTTCCACAACAGGAAATAAAGAAAATGGACGAATTTATCTAAAAAGGAATCGTTTACTCCACGATAACCATTAAAGTGAATCTTCTATCATACGATAGATAAGATAAGCATCAATAACTGAATTATTGGAGCTCCAAAGGACCTGGTAAGAGAAAAGTACCATTTCATAAAGTGGACAGTTGTGAGCAATAATAGAAGGCTCTTCCAATCCTAGATAATGAAAACGATAATCAAAAGGTAAATGATAAAAGCTCTTCATACATTATATTTGGAAAAAAACAAAAATTTGAATGAGAAAAGCACCCAACTTTTTGCAGGGGAGCCACCATAACTAGACATTTACAAAGAAGCTGTAACGCCATGACAAGATTGGCATCAGCTGGTGTTTCAATCATTTAAGAGAGAAATTCATGTCCACCTGTGTACCACATATAGTGCAATTATTGTGCTTCAACTATGGTCATCTTGTTCGAATTTTTAATGATGTAACGCTCACTAACATGATTGGATGGCCAGTTCCTCAATCAACTTTTTATCCAGATCTCTCCTTCACCACTCCTCTTCTTTCAATCAATATCCAAAATATTTCCCTCCCACCATTTTGAGATGTTCAAAATGGGCAGTTCACTAACTTCATACCAACTATCATTCTTGACAAGAAACTTAACCATATAGTTTGAAAAATGTGATGATGACAAGTGATTGATACCGAAAGCCACGTTAAAAACTTGAGATCTTCTAGTAATATCTCTTGCCCCCACCATCATTGCCACTTTAGAAACCACATTCACCACCAACAATCCCAACATTTAACCTTATCAACATACACCAAAGTCTATACATACATACATACATACATATATATATATATATACATATCTAAAAGGTCATGATGACTGCTTTATAACGGTCCATACACAGCATAAAAATGCTCTCAAATCACTTTTGGGATTAACATAGTCATACTTGATGCCAGTTATGCTCATTAGATTTGATCATAATCCTTCTTATTAGTTACAAGTGACAGCTACCAAACTCCACATGATGCATCCACTGACTAAAGCAACAGAAACAACACTTTATGTGTCTTCTATGCTTTGCATATATGATATTAGTCTAGGAGTGTATGAGAGACAAACCTGTGAATTGGAAACTCCGGGAAGAGCTTAGAAACTCTTTCTGCAAAGTCACCAAACTGATAAATGCCGTTAGTGCAAAGGTATCTACCAGAAGCCTCAGGAGACTCAAAAAGCAACACTTGTGCCTTGGCTACATCTTTGACATGCACAGCTCCCAACCAGTGATACTCTTGTGTTGCGGTTGAACCTTGCAACAATTGCAGCAGAACAGCACAGCTCGCGTTCAAATAAGGTTGCAGAAGCGGACCAAGACATGTGGATGGATGAATGGCCACCACATCCACCCCATTCTTCTCTGCAAACTCCCATGCTGCTTTCTCTGCCAGCGTCTTTGACACTGGATACCATTTCTGCCATAGTCAAAAACAACAAAATTTAGCACAAAGCCAACCTCACTTCTTCCATAATAAACAACGTTACTCCTTACCATTAACATCAACCCTAAAACACAAAAATCCATACGTTAGACAGTTGATACATCCGGAACTGAGAATTTTACACACAACCCACTTAAGTGATTTTAAATCACACAACGGAGTTCATATACATTGCTTCCCAATCCAAATACCACACCAAGATAACCCAAATTATAGTCTTATAGTCTCTCGTCGTACACATAGTACGCAACCCAATAGTCCTTTTCAAGCACAGACGTCCACACATTAGCCACTTGATTGCATATTATCCTACTGCTAGTAAAACACATCCGTATAAAGTGAACTATTAACGTTAAGAATTACCTAGTCAAAGAATTTTTCATGCACCCCGATTGGTAGTATTATATTTTCAATGACTCAAAACAAGTTCATACAAAACAAAGACCAAACCAAATTCATGATTGAATCAATGGCAAACTAAACAAACCATATTTTCATAATCCAAAAACTTTCCATAAAAAGAAAACATACATGAATGCTTAAACTACACGAATCAAATCATCATTAAAGAAAATATTAAATTACTAATAAACTACACAAACCAATCGCATGAAAACAAAAACGACCCATGAAGTCTCATATTCTATACTTGTGTATGTATATATACCTTGCGAGACTTGCAATAATCAAGATCAGTCCACGAAGTCTCATCAAAGACCTTATTTTTAGGCCAACTCGGATTGGGAACCAAGGCGGAGATGGAGCTGGTGAGGACGACACGCCTCACCTTGAACTTGTTGGCAGCTTCAAGGACGTTGATGGTGCCCTGGATAGCAGGTAAGAGCAGCTCCTTTTCAGGATCCTGAGGGTCATCCAAGAAGCAAGGAGAGGCCACGTGGAATACCCCAACGCAGCCCTCCACTGCCTTCTCCACTGCAGCGTAGTCCAACACGTCAGCCTCAAAAACTCTCAAGTTGGTGGCTCTGCCTTCTTTGGTGAGAGACAACAAGTGGGTGGCGTCCGACCCCGGATAGATGGCGGCGTTGATGGTGGTGTAGCCCTGCTCCAAAAGGGTTTTCACCAGCCAGCTGCCGATGAAGCCGTTGGCTCCTGTCACGCACACTGCTGCCATCTCTGTTTTTGTTTGCTCTGTTTTTGTTGCTTGCTCTGTTTTTGGATGGTTGTGTGATGAATATACATTATTAATTTAAATTTTGTTTTATTTTGATTTGTAATGATTTATTTATTGGAGAAATATTAGGAGTTTCTGCATGATTTATCTACTTCTACTTCGTTATGATTCCGTTATCCATCTAATTTGATTAACTTATTTGCATAGTAGATGTCAAATAGGTAAAATTACTCATTATTATCAATTCTTATATATTTTTTAACGAGCATCCTTACGATCAATCTAAGAATTATTAATGATATTTAATTTTATTCGACTAATAAATTAGTCAAACCTTTTTTTTTTTTCAGTATTCATTGAATAAAGTTATCCAAAATTATTATGAATATTATATTTTAAATTTAAATTATGCATTTAAAAAGTAATTTTTTCATACAATTGTAAGATAATTTGTTGACATCAACGGAGCCTTACGATACCAAAAAAATATTGTTTCGTATAGTTGAGAAGTACTTACTAAACATAATTAGGGGTAAATATTTACACCACACTCTCCTAAAATTAGGAAATATTTATTAAATACTATTAAATTAATATGAAGAGGTTGACCTAAAATTCTAAAATATGATTTTAAAATTTATGAAATTTCTCTTAAATTTGAAAATAAAAAATAAGTCTCCAATTAATTTTTTGTAATGAAAATTAATTCTGAAATTTGTATTACTTTTTGTGTAACAATCAAATTCCTTTTGTTTTGTAACAAATTTTATCTAAAATTATTATAAAGTCTTAAACACTTCAGTTACTAGACTTAACTGATTCGAATTTACAACCATACCCTTGAAACTGTTATTTGTCGTTTGACGCTCTACACTTAAACCGACTGGTCGTTTTTGGTAACAGAACACGCAACTTGGACTCAAACGGAGGGCAGAAAGAAACCTATGCAAGTAAGTAGTGTTGTCCGAATATTGTCCACACTTTCACTGCAACAACGAACACGAAATTTACAACAAACCCATCTGACCCCATCACTTGAAATTGAAGAAAGTTGACAGCTTTATTGGATTTGATTGAAAAATGATTGATTAGAAGAACAAACAAACATTCGTTGACTGAGTTGAGAATTGGCCATGAAAACAGTTGCATTGCCTTTCGGTGGTTGTGGCTATCCTTTGTCTTCATCTTCATCTTCATTCAAGATTGTCATTTACATGGCAAAGATCAACAAGTCTCAACCTTCTAAGGTCCTCTCTCTCTCTTTATCAACTTTACCATTTTTTTGTTGTCAAGAGTTGGTTTTTATGTTAATTTGACTGGACATTGTGTTGTTGAGTTTATTACAATTCCTTATCTCATTTGCAATTTTGTTTGATCATATCTAGTATGTGATGGAAGATGGTTTAAAGGGTATTTCACAATCGAAAGCAAAAGAATTATATCAGGATTCCGAAAATGATCACCTAATCTTTGCTATATATTTATATATAAAAGTGAACTGATCAGAGTATGTATAGGATCAAAGTAGATTGGTGTTATTGAACTGAGAAATGCTTCACTTGGTTACTGAGATGATGTATGGTTTGGCTTGTAATGACCTCTTTGAGAAGTGAGAACAATGTTTGGAAGTTATTTGGGAAAATTTAGAATCACAAATCTGGTGTTGAGATTTGAGGTTTGTTTTGTTTTATGCAAAATTAGGGGCAGGTTTTGGGAGTAGGAAAATTATTTGATTGTTAACAACTTATATAGATGTTAACAACTTATATAGATTTGTTGTACCGTGTTTAAGTTTTCTTTCTGTTGATAGGATGCTGAGCCAACACCACGGAGAATTACATCTAATGTCAAGCAGAATTTGCAGTTTTTGAGGCTATGGAAGGTTGGTTTTGTGCTGATATATCTGGAAATCGGTGTTGATTTCCGTCTTTTATCTCATTCTAGAAAGCTCTTGCAGGAGTTTCAGAAGAGGAAATCTAGCACACCGAAGCCTGCCACTAGTTACCGAAAGAAAAAAATCGAAAAGGAGGACCTTCCTGAAGATATGGAGCTATATCGTGATCCTACTACAACCCTTTACTAGTAATACATTTTCCAGGTTCCATTCCTATTTCAAGTTTGTTATTTCAACAATCCTCTTTGAAGCTTTTTGAAAAGGTTCTTTGTTTGCTAAATGATTTGACAGTACACTCCAAGGTCTAGAGAATGCAGTGCCTGTCTTGCTCGTTGATGGGTATAATGTCTGTGGGTATTGGCCAAAGCTGAAGAAACATTTTATGAGAGGAAGGCTAGATGTTGCTCGCCAGAAGCTAATTGATGAACTTATAACATTTAGTGCATTAAGAGGTTTTTATGCTATATATTCTGTGAGAAGTTTCTTTCTATCATAGTCTACACTGCTTTGCTTGGATATTCAGAATCCAGCAAGGATGAACAAATCATATATTCATTTTCATCTTGGGTAGTTTCATCTATTTCATAAACTATCCTTCCCTTCGTCTGTTTTCCAAAATACTGTGTGTTAACTTTATAGTGGATAAGCTTTTGACAAATGAACTTGGAATTCTTCATCACTTTAGGTAGGTGTATTGGTCTGTGTGCATCAGAGTCGCTTGATAAAAACGAAAACAAATGATAAAGAAGGGCGTAGTTGGCACAAGTTTAGTAAATTAAATTTCATGTGCTTATAGTGCTTGTTGTAGGATGATGGAATTGGTTCTGTGTGGTAAACCCCCTTAACGGATGATTAAAGGTTTGGATCATGAGGATGAGCGAAGAAAATTGGATGCAATGGGATAGAGCGACTATTTGGGAAAAAATCTGCTGAATCTGGTTCATACTTACCATTTAGTGTCTCTACTTCTCATCATATTTGGGCTTCTTATAGGATCTCTTGAATCTTAATTTTATTTCCCCTAAAGTATTACAATGATAGATATAAACGAAGATAAATTGTCGAACTTGTATTTCCTACCATTTTAACTATTAGAGAGAGTCTTGACCCTATTTCATCTCAAATGTGTATCCTAATTGCTTATTTTTTTATATAATATTTACAGAGGTGAAAGTGGTGGTAGTATTTGATGCCTTGATGTCAGGACTCCCTACACACAAGGAAACTTTTGCTAGGTATTTACTTAAAATCTAAGCCATAATTTTCATGGTTTTTTTATTCTGATATTCTTGCAATTTTTGGTTCTGTTGTTGAGTAGACTAATGGAAAAGCCCTTATTAATTATCTCTATTAATCTGTCATGAAATAGGTTCGTTCTAAATCCTCCCAAAGTTTCTGTTTGCAGTCACCATTTGATGTAAAGTTTTATTCCTAAATAAACATAAAAATATAGAAAAGATTTTAATGAAAGAGGCAAATAGTTGTTTGTAGGACTAGATAACTTGATTAAATTAGAAAAAGCGTTCACTACAGTCTACACTCATCCATCTGATTTTTATCTATTTTGGCTTTGAGCATTGTCTATTGCCAACTTGCTTTCTCTTTCCTTCGTCCCTATGGAAAAGGATTGAAGGGCCTTTAATGTCACATACAAGTAAATGGTCTTCTGTTTTTAATAGATATCATGGGCTAGGTGAACTCTATCTACAGAACATTTGTTACTCTAAAGATGATATTTATGTGTTGCAGTTATTTTTTTTACTGTAATCTCCATTACTAGTTGAAATTTCTTCTCCTATTAGCTTTGTTGACTGAATTTTCCATGCTATTGATCATTTTTTATTTGTAGATTGTCATTTCTAGATTTCACTATCTTGCAGTATTGATATAATTTTCTCTGGGGAAACTTGTGCTGACTCATGGATTGAAAAAGAGGTAAGAATGCTAGGTATTCTTTGTAATTATTTTCTGTACTGTTGTTAGAAAAAGTCAAATCATAATGGTTGTTGAGCATCATGTATGTATCCAAGAGTGTCAAAAAATTGCATTGTGCTCACTAATAAAATAATTTGTACTTATTAAGGGGAGGGGACTATACATGACATGTTTTGATAGTAAATATTGATGTAGCTTTCTTAAATGATATCCTTGCTGCCTGTCTTAATTTTAGGATGCAATTGGATAAATGCTCTAGCCTCATGTAGAATGGTTACATGATTTGTCTATAATACTTGATGTCTTTGGTGTTTACTTTGCAGCCTAGTTTAATGCGTGATTTTATCAATGATTTTTATTGGTAGTCTGGTATCATGTTTATGTAACAGGTTGTAGCTTTGAGGGAGGATGGGTGCCCCAAAGTTTGGGTTGTGACTTCTGATCACTTGCAGCAGCATGCTGCCCACGGAGCTGTATGCACTTTCCTCAGAGTCTTTTTGTAGTAATTTTGTGATGTTTTCTAACCTTCTCGTATTTGCTCCAAGATATGAGTTTCTTTGTGGAATAGATCTTGGAAAGTTTATTTGGGTTGTCTGTTCAGAATTATATATGGTTGCTACTCCTGATGAGATTATTTATCCGGCAAAGTGACATCCTGTGAAATCTCTTACTTGTTTCTTACATCTGAACTCAAATGTATTAGGTGTTCTGCTCAAGTAATGCTTTTGAACATTGGTTTAATCATGTGCTGGATGTTACCTTATGGAATTTTCTAATCATTTCCAGGGAGCCTTTGTTTGGAGTGCTAAGGCATTGGTTTCTGAGGTGAGGCTTAGCTACAAGTAATCACATTCTGCATGATGTATGCTACTCAGGACTTGTTATTGTCTCTTAAGTTTTCATTATGGTCTTTATTGTTCATTGCTGCCTCTCCCTTCTCTTTCTTTTTTGTGAACGTATGTCTTGAATCCAAATACTAAATGACTGAATTTCATTTTTTAAAATGATGGAAAACTTTCTGGTTTAGCAAAATGATTGTGCATTTATTTTTAACTTCCAAAATGACTACGAACCCTCTGGTACAAATCCATTTTTCAATGTAGAAGGGGATTCCTGTATTTCATGTAAGCAAAAGGGTGATGGCTTTGATATTTGAAGGCTGGTATTAACATTTTTATGACTTTATGTGGTAACATAGCGTAATCGGTATATGGATTCTCGACTTCAGCTTAACGTAGAAATATTAATTTTGTGTTTTGTTGCTCTCTTTATGGTATAAACCTTCTGTAACATGTTTTTAATTCTTGGTATGTAATTTATGTAAATAAATATTGTCTGTTTATTGATCTATGTGTAGATTAAAGCATCACATAAGGAGGTTGAAAGAATGTTTCAAGAACAAAGGTTGCATTTCCTTAGTGCTTGTTGTATTAGCAATGCATACCTTGTGGTTATTTTTATAGAGGTGTATTGGATGTTGATGCAATAATGCTTTGGTTTTGCATTTCAGATCTACTTCCTTTCAAGGTAGATTGTTAAAGCACAATCTTGATTCTGAAGTTGTGGATGCTCTTAAGGATCTAAGAAATAAACTATTGGAAAATCAACCAAAGTAGCTCATCTTATTCAAGTGTACATCATGCTAGCTTTTTCCTTCACCAAGCTTATTGATCTCTAATCAGACTCACCAACCTTCTTTAGGAAAAAAATTAGCAGAGACTGTCACAATATTGAGCAGGTACACGACGTTATCACTTGAACATAGAAGATCTGATTGGTTGCCACAACCAGAATACAGGTTTTTGATTCACATGGACTATAAAACATGTAAATGATCCCGAACCATTATGTAGAGAACAGGTTTTAGAAGTGCTCTATTCAACTGTATTTTTCCTTGTTGCTAGTAAGGGATCCCTGCACATCCACCCATCTTACTTTCAAAAGTTTACAAAATGTGGTTTTTTTCTGGTTCCATTTCCTTGTAACAATAATATATATTGCTTATGTCGAGTTTATAAGGCTTATAATCATTTCTATTTTTCCTATTTGCGTATTCGCATACATTGGTTCCTTTACTGACGATTTCTCTTCAAATGCAATTTCCTTGGATTATCTTTTTCTGCTTGGCTTTTGTATACTTTGCACCAACTGACACTCCCAACTCATGTTATTTGGAAGTAGAATATGCTACCATATTTTTTCCATTTACCTTACCAAATCATATTTTCCATTAAGTTGTTAAAGTTCCGGAACAATGTTTTAGCCGTGTACTAATATTTTGGAAAAAGAGAGAGTAGTATAGTACTCACTAGTCTTTTCTTATGAAGGGGACATTGAGTTTGGCATGGAAAAGGACATTCTGTTTAGGATTATTTGGCCTTACGTTGGCGCGTAGTTATTTCGGACATTGTTGACTGTGTTTGAAACAATTATGGAGTTCATGATATTCGTCTAAAACTTAATTGGTAAAGAAGGTTTTTTAACAAATTGGAAAGGAGTTTGGTGATGAATTCAAATGATGTTTTGTATTGAACATCATGAGGTTGCATCAGCCGTGCAAATAGCATTAACCTGTAATGTTGTTACATTGCCCCCACAACACATTAGAAATGTTCTTACAGGGCCTGATGGCCCCCAAAACACGTTAGAAGCAGCAGTTTAAAAGAATTTGCATGCATAAAGAGCCCTTGATTGGTTGACCACTCGTAAAGCTCAAGCTTGTATGAAACTTGGTGATGGTTATAGCCTACACATAACTTATATAACCCAATCTGTTGTTGATTTGAGTTCCATTGAATTCTAAGTGATTGTTTAATATGTGTTTAATGTGTGTTTATAAACGTGACATTGTGTCAACAGCCCATTATAGAAGAAAAACAGCTCCCACTTGATTTTTGGCCCATTGAAGTCCAACCCAGTCCTGTCCAAGTAAACTTCATTTCATTTAGTTGGGCCGCCAGAGAGTCCAAATTCTTCCCTTACTCGTGAGTTGTCTGTCACGAAACACCATTGGCATAGTCATAGACACTAGAGTAATGTTTACATAATCAAGTGTTTTAAACCAAATTCATTCCAAATGATGTGGTAGGTAATTCATAATTACCAGATAAATCATGAATCATTACAGTGAATAACATAACCTTACAAATTTATTTATTATATGATTTTGAAATAAAAATTTATACAAAAACTTTAGATTATATAATATGATCACACACACTAGGCAGACCCCACACACATGATATAAAAATGTGATAAAACATATCAACAAATGAGAGAGGCACCCACCAATCTTTGAATGATTGTCTTGGCAGCGATATAGGGTGGATCTGCTTGTCAGCCACAGCTACTGATGGTCATAGAATATTGTCTCATCAAAACTAACACACCGCTACATTTAAATATGCCACAATTAATACCCACCGCTGTCCCTAAATATATTGTACATATAATTGCAGGGTCCTTTTACTTGTCAGAGACTCACTCTCATGTACCATCATCTATCATCTATCTACACTCTCCATCCTTACCATTATTTCCATTATTTTCCATGCATCCTTTGAATATTCTCCTCTCTAATTTGGCGCTACTTGAATGCAAGGGGACTAAATTAGAGTAGCCATCCCATCAACATTAGAATGCACACTTGCTCAGTTAAAAACCAATGGAATAATCCCTCATCAATCCTGTGATTCATAAGATTCATACTAAATCAAACAGATTTTAATTTCACAATTTAATAATTTCTTTATAAATTAGTATATAAAGTGAATGTTAACTTGCATGTGAAAGAAAAAGAAGAGTACCAATTTCCATTGTCCATGAGATTTGTGGTAAACCATATAGACTTTGTGATTGATATCACAATGTCACTTAATTTTCAACGTCAACTATTAGTCTATTACCATTGACTTAACAAATTAGCATGCAATTACACGCTGTGGATTATATGATCAATTTTCGTAAATTTAGGTAATACAGTGCGAATGTGGATAAATGTCAAATCTATAAATAGTCTTTTTACCATCTAGTGAACCGAATGAAGCTCATTAATCTCGTGATCAACATGATTCATGCTAATGCTAAAACTAAACTAGATGTATAGACTTTACTATTCTATAATAATATGGTATTTCAACGTCACATGTTAACTTTAACTTCATAATTTAGTATGTAAACGACACACAATAGATATCATAAACTTAGCTATTCTATTTTGAATGTCACAAACTTAACATTGATAGTACTGGTCCCCTAAATTAAATTCAACTATATAAACGACACAGAGAGAAATGCAGAGAAAAAGGACAAAGTTATATATACGATTGGTAAATGTAGTGATCAGAGCACATTTAGGAGATCAAATAGTTGCAGAAGTTGTCAAAAAACGAAAAAAATAATAATAATAAAAATTATAAAAATAAAAAGATCCATTCTCAATATATGCATGGCTGGTTCATTCACGAGATGCTCGCTTGTTAGATTATAAATTTGCAGCGATGGACTGATCATTGTAATGGATCGTACAAGAAACACACCAACAACATGTTTGTTAGTTAGTTCCATGCCTTCAAACACAGACAAACACTGTATTTAATGAACAAGTCAGAAGGTCAAAGATGAGCCGGGAGAGTCCTGTACCTGTCTCCCTGGTCCTCCAGAGAGAATGGTCTGGTCAGTCAGTCAAATTTTTGACTCTATTTATTAAAATCCAACGGTGGTTGTGGACCCTCCATTGTTATATAAATAAATGTTGTTATGATTTGAACGCATGATGTGTATATATATATATACATATATACGTCGGCATGTCTGTACTAACTTTCTTCTAAGTCTCACTTTGCATTAATTATTGATCTCTTTATAATACGAACAGAAATCTAGACCGTTGAAGTATAATTAGATTTTGTCATTGGGGATGAACATTAGAAAAAACAGAAAAGAAAAATGAAGTATTTATTATATGTTAACACACCTCTCACATGTAACATGGATAAGTGATAGATTTCAGATACATACTAAACATCTCTTACTGTATAACTACTATGTGGAACGAGAAGAATTTCAAATAAAATGAGAGAAAGAGTTTGAACCAAAAACCTTCAGAACTAATACCATGTTAGTTACGATCAAACTCAAAAATTGAAACTGATAAGAAAAAAAGTTACATACGATACGTTAACAAAAACAAAGGATAGTCATTTTCATTCCTTTAAAAGGATGAAGACAAACACGGTTTATAATTCAGTCATAATAAGGATATTTTGAGCAATTAAGAGCCGGCAAATGATCAAGCTACGGCTTCAACTAACTAAGCAATCTATGCCACAGAATTTTATTTACAAAACAAGCATTTCGTATTAATTATATAATATGTGTGTATTTGTATATGTGACAAGTGAAGGTCGTCGTATACTTGTGGATGTGAATTTATGTAACTGACAAGTCAAATATGGGTGTTATGAATCCGATAAGGTGGGGGTGGTCATCATGATGATCGCTAGTGGGGTTGACAGAGATGGCGGTGGCGGATAGTGATTGATGATGATCTTGCATGCCCTAGTTAACTACACTGATCTTTGGGATGCCAATACCAATTCTTGTACATGCATATAAAGTTATGGCACTACCAAACTTCACCGATGGATCCCAGCCTTTGATCAGAAAATGGTATAAATTCTTTCATCAAACCTTGGAGAGTTATATATGAAGAATTCTAGAAAAAGAGAATATAGAAGAATATGAAATGTAAATATAATTAATTACATATTACATGCCCATACTCCATTAACTTATATAGTTGAGAACAATATATGAAAACCTAGTTTAATTTTGGCCCTTACTATAAGGTTAATATGAGGTCTTGTACATTATTTTTGTGCACGATTTTTAGTAATTAGGCCCTTCAAATGGAGCGTTTTGATCTTTTTCACTTTTTCAAAATATTGATAAATTGAAAACAAGGAACAGAGAAATGAAGTTTATAAGCCACTTAAGCCTTCCATTAATGATTATATAATTTGGAAAATCACATCATAGGCAAATTTTCTAGAATTAAATTTCTCTACGCTGGTCAATTTTTGCTTAAAAAATTGGAAAAAAAAAGTTTCTAAGAGTATTTATATATTTCTTTTAGCATTTTCTACTCATATATCTTTCCTTCATTTTCCTTTTATTACTCTTCCATGATTCACAAGTTTAGAACATAACGTATAGATCTTCCTTTTGATTTAAAGTGTAAAGCATTTGCCCTTAATTAATGTGATTTAGTTATCACCATTTAATACAATTTAATAGTTAAGAGCATTTATTGATAATATTAATTTTAACTTAATTTAAATCGTTACATTGCAAGTGATATTAAAACAAATAATGTGATTTAATTAATTATTAAATTTACATGTGGTTAATACATTCTCATTAGATAGGACTCTTTATAATGTACATAATTTTTTTATCAAATATGTATATAATTTTTTTTTTCAAATATGTATATAAAAATTTTTAATAGTCATTACTTGAAGACTATATGTTCATCACTAAAAGAGTTACGACAAGTTGGTAACTTGGTATGATATGTTAACAATCAAGGATGTTTAACGCTCTTGCAAGTGGATAGAAGCAATATCTATTTTAATTAAATAGACATATAGATATTAATAATGAAACAAACAAACAAACAAGTAGTTTGATTATTCAATTATTTACTCTATAGAAAAGTCGGTCTTTGACGCGTCAAAATAAGAAATGAATCGCTATGAAAAATATATACTTTAGTCACAGAATAATATCCTAGAACTCATATATATGTAATGTACTTGTATAATTTATAAAAATCAATTTAAAAGACTAAAAAAAATTATAAATATTGAATAGTTGTCTAAAGGACAAAACATCATATATTATAACTTATCAATTGCTAGTGTAGTTGGTTGAGTACCTCCCAACCTCATATCTCATGCTAAATATGAGCAAAAAGAAAGTGTGGGTGGCCTCTCTTCTCTATATGAGTTTACATTTTTTTCCTAGTGAATATTGAATAGTATTTGGTTTACATTTTGTTTTGTTTAGGTGATGAAGCTATGGTGTTCGACCTTTGGCTTCGTGATTTTCAGTGGAGGTTTGATAAAATGCCTGTGAAAATTTGTTGCCTTTGTTCTGTACTCCCTTTTTATGATGAATGTTATATATGTTTTCTTTTGATTCTTATGTATTGCTACCTTTTTAAGACATACATATATATATATATATATATATTCAAACACTTAAGTTTAAGATGAGTAGTTTGTCTTCCATCTCTTGTTTTTGAGAGTAACTATCTGGGTTATGCTAGTAGCATGTAATATTGGTAGATACCAAATAATGAAATCTTTGAACGAATCATACATTAGAGGAGCAAAATGAACGAGATATTGAGAAGAATATATAAACCCTTCAAAAAAAAAAAAGAAAAAAAATCAACCAATTAAGCAGATAAATTTTCTAGTGCAGTCTAAAACTATTATAATTTGATAAATATGGAATGAGATGACTAATTGAGAATTACATTAAAGGTATTAATCCTAAATTTTCCAGTGTAGTGCTCAAACTCTAGCAATTCAATAAATATGAAATGAGATGACGAATTGAGAATTACAATATTAAAGGTATTAATTCCACAACAACAATTTTTAAAAAAAAATAAAATAAAATGACTATTATGGAAATGGAATTGGAGATTGAATTAATCATGGACACGTAACCAGACATTAATGAAGATAGTTAATAATCAAAATATCATGTAAATGTGCACTAAAAGCCGAGGCCCCATTAGGGGAAAGTGCCTACTCTTTATGTATTATACATTAATCAAAAAAACTTTAATCTACAAGAGTTGTTGTGGATTGTAATATATACTTTATCTCACATTATATACATCAAGTCCAAGTCATGTATAAACACCAAATAAATTTGATCTCCTTCCAAAATAAGTGTAATTAAGGAGCCTTTTGCTTTAATTATGGAATAGCTCTAACCAATTGAGTTATCTTCTCTAAAAGATAAATAAGAGTTATAAAAAGGTGAAGAATGATAATTTTAATGTTGTTTGATTTACTAGTGGCGGGTTATTAATTTAACACGTGACCCTCTAGCTAGCACACAATATAAGACCCCTGTTTTACCTATTTGAGATATGTTTGTCTGTTGTAAGAAACTTTTCAAGATGAGAATTACCAATTCTTGATAATTGACTAATAAAATTCAAATTCACTGGTTGTTACAGATTTCTCTACCACACTCAACTTCCAACTAACTTCCAATATTTCGTAGAAATTGTAATGTGAAGTTCATTCAGTCCTGCCTAATAAGTTATAGGAATGTATCAATCTCCAATATTTCCTTCATAACCACACCTAAAACTACATTTTTCCATCCATATCCCCACGATAAATGACAATATATGCAAGCAAATGAACGTCATGCTTTCCTTGTAAGCTGAAAGATATCTTTGATGCTTTCAAATCATAATGACAAACTTTGGCTAAATTCATCCATAATTCATTCACTCATGGCCCCCCACAAAAAAGTTAGGTTTTGTATTTTAGTGCTAATTAGAGATAACTAAATAACTGATAGCTAAGGTTTTGCTTTAGACTTTGAGTAGAAAAGCAAAGCAAACCCTAATAATATAACAATGACAACATACAAGTAGAAGAAACATTGGTTGGACGGTTCACCATACACAAACACAAAATCCAAAATGGTCGGTGATAACTGGCTCAAACCCCAGAAGCTAGCCTGTTTGTTTGGGTCCATGCTTTAATTAAATTTGTTGATTTTTAACTTGCAATTTGTATTCTATTTTTATGATAATGAAAAGTGATATTTATATGTATCTCATCGAATAGTTTTCTTTGTTTCACCCTTTTTTTCTCCTTTTGTGCGTGTGTTGTTTAAGAGAGTCACGTGTGCCCACAAGTGCATGCAAATACAGCCAAGAAAGAGAGTTGACGACCGCCAATTTGGTCCAGACCACACGGGATCTTTGTGGATTGTGCATCTCAGCTCCACAAAATACAAACCTCAACTAACCCCCAATTGTACCTCGCACAACCCCATTATGGGGTCCAGCTCTTTTTGCCTTGGCCCCATAGCCAGCAAAGCAAGCCTACTAGACACAACTGTGTGTTTGTTTGTCACTTTTGCATCCCGTAATAAAAGATCTCGAATTAGCACATAAGTTTTAAATTTTTCTTATTAAATAGATATAAATTGACTTTCAAGCTTATTAGTAAAAGATGTTTATATAAGACTTTTGGCTTTTACATAAATTTACAGCTAACTAAAGTAGACAATATATATACTCACTTTGTAAATACATATCAAAGCGAATTCATTAAAGTGAAATGAATATAATTGTGTGCAATCCAAAACAAGACATATATTTATATATGATTTGGTATATGGCATCATAGCTAGCTCAAAGCATATCTCTACCATGGTAAAATACATTTAATTACATGAAGTTTAGAACAAACAATATCTATTTGGTGAATCTGGACTATAGATCGAACTAACAAACTCTCTCTCTCTCTATTTAAGCGCATGCATGGGATATTTTAGCAGAAGACGAGGTCAGGGGATGGATAGATAAAAGTTACTGTTTGCTCTCTCATGCAGAAAAGTAATAATGCAAGCGTCACACCACATATATAACAACAATAATAATTATAGAGGTCACTGAAGATTTACCTACCTTCGCCACCCGTTTTGACATACCATTTATGGATTCAACACAAAAACAGTATTTCTTCTGACCAATTTATGCCTTTTTCCCTCTGTTGATGTTCTTTCGGGAGTACTGTGAATGATTTATATTGTTGTTTGACCACATTAATATACTTGGATATGCCCTCTAGCTCAGGGTATTATCTATATAGTACTTTGAGTGGTAAGTTCATATCTCTTTTAGATTTTTAAAACATGTCCCACACAATGATGTATAGTAAATATCGACCGAGAAACTCTCCGGCAACTGTACAGGTTGTGACTATGAAATGTATAAATGCAGTTCAGTTTTGGTCTATCTTTGATTTATATAGATCATTAACATAATAGAATGTTTGTTTAATGATAATTTTAATCATATATATACTGACATTCGAATTTTTTAGCAATGTAATCATAATGTTATTAAATTAAAAATGACTATACATTCTTCATTTCATGGTTCTACTTACATATTGCTACAAGACTGATGAACCCCATATATATATATATATATATATATAATATGAGTCGCCTTGGATACATCTAGAATATCAATACACTTGACAAAATAAATAAATGATTGCATTCTAAAATTGTTTATTTATTTTAATTTATTATATTTTTATTTTATCTAATTATAACTGAATGAATCAGATTATATTTATAACAATCAATAAACATAATCACATTTAATGATTGTAATTAGATATATTTAGTTGTAATAAGATATAATAAAGATATAATAAATTACAATCAGTAATTTTAAAATGTCATCAATCATTTTTTATTTTTTTTGGTCAAGTATATTAATATCTCTAGTGTAGTGTATTGTATAATGCAATATATATATATATATATATATATATATAATTTCCATGATTAGTGCATTCTAATTTTTAAATTATTAAGACTATCAATTAAATTCATTCATTGCATTTGAATTAAATATGAGAGAACTTTTTTTAGGAGAGAGAATGCAATGAATGAACTTAATTTGTGATCCTAATAATTTAAAAGTTAAGACGTATTAGTCATAAAAGCTTTGTACTATATATATAGTACAAAGTTTCTATAATCAGTGCGTCCTAATTTTTAAATTATTATGATCATCAATCAAATTTATTTATTATATTTCAATTGAATATAAGAGAGAAGTTATTTTAGGAGAAAGAATACAATAAATAAATTTTACGGGTGATCCTAATAATTTAAAAGTTAGGACGTATTAACAATAAAAACTTTTTATTATATATATGTATGTAAGTATGTATGTATGTATATATAAAAAGAGAGAAGGCTTTTATGGTCAGTGCATCTTAGCTTTTAAATTGTTATAATCACTAATCTCAATCTCTCTTTGTATTCACTCTCCTAAAAACATTTATTTTTTTTATTTAATTCAAATATAATAAATGATCATGATTAGTGGTTTTAACAATTTAAAAGTTAGGACATGCTAACCATAAAAACTTTATACTATATATATACATATATACATACATATATATATATAAAGAGAGAGAGCTTTTAAGGTGAATGTATCTTAACTTTCAAATTTTTTGGATCATTAATCTCAGTCTCTCATTACATTCACTCTCCTAAAAATATTTTTCTTTATTATTTAATTCAAATATAATAAATAATTATGACTAGTGGTCCTAACAATTTAAAAGTTATAACACACTAACCATAGAAACTATATATAGTTATTCTACCTCCTAATTTTAAATGTTAAGACAAACTAATCAAATTCATCAATTGCATTTGAATTAAATAATAGGGAGAATTTATTTTATGAGAGAAAATATAATAGATAAATTTGATTGGTTCATCCTAACTTTTTGAAGTTGGGAGGTACTAATGGTAGAAACACTATGTATATAATGTTTTTATGATTAGGTATACCTGATTTTAATAAGTAAAGACCAACCAATCAAATTTATTTATTGCATTAATGCAATAGATAAATTTGATTAGTTGATCCTTACTTTTAAAATCAGATATACCTAATTTTAAAAGTCATATATATATATATATATATATAAATCCATTCTAACACATAAATGTGGAACAAAATGAATTATAGATATCCCATTACAATAGGGACAAGTTCATTGATTGTTTTAAATGACAACATACAAAGAAAGATTATTTAAACTTTACTATTTTTTGTAAATATAAACTTTAATTTTTATTTTCATTGAACTATTGCAAATGTTGGAGTTCGAGAAGATCAATTCGATATTACAATCTCATTAATGAATGTGAAATATTTATCGCTACATTATCTTAACTTCCACAAATTTTTGCACACTGACGCGTTTGATGTAAATGCACACACGTGCCCATGTACGTGTACATAGAGAAAAAGACTACGAAGTAACTCCAAACACAAGCTAGAAAAATTAGAAATTGATCATTAAGTTGGAGATATAATATAGCAATATCCCAGTCCTTGATTCAACAACTTCATCAATCTGTAGCATGAACTAATCATATATTTTAATCAATTCAAAATGGATATAATCAAATCAAATCAAATCTAAGTCACGGACAAAAATCCAATTTTCTCTACGCGTTTCCGCTCATCATGGAGTCAAAATTAAATCTTTCTTAATCTAATTAAATTCCTCCAATACTATAGTATATAGTACCTTTTTTATGATCTGTTTACACAAAAAAACAATCAAGAAACTAACAAAATTTTCCATTGTAGACACAGATGCATCTTAAGTTTGCGTAGGGGGCCAAAATGGTCGGTATTCTAGAGGGACCGGCCTTTGAATGTGATGTGTATGGTTTCAACTCATAATCTATAATATTATAATTAAGAAATAATAATTAATTAATAGTAATTAATGGATACAATTAAGTCAAGCTGAATACCAATATAATATTGAAAGTGGGTGAAAATCGTAAGGCTAAGTTCATCATTCTTCTTAACGTACATCACCTAACTGTAATTTGATGACCAATTATATTTCTAAACTGGTAACCAAATCTTATTGCTAATATTGGATTCTAGGTGGATTTCATTATACTACTCTCTGACTTTAGGGTTTCTGCTTCCAGTGTTATCTTTCTTCCTTTATACTACAAAAAATATATATTTTTTAAATGATTTTGAAACAGATTTTTAATGATTAAGATAAAGTTACAGCCTGATAAGATTATGGTGATGACATATGGGTTGTCTTTTTCATTGAAAATTCTCTCTCTCTACCTCTCTCTCTCCTTATCTCACTCAAATGAAGTTGTATGCATGCAGCCTCCCACGATGCAAGAGTCAAAAACTGATCTTTCTCGAATGCCTCCACTTCTTTCCAGCCAGTTGAGACTAAAGAAAGCGACAAAACCCTACATTTATTCCCTTTCTATGTATACATAGAATCCGTATGTATACCGTCTTTATCCAGCATGAAGATCTATTTGTTTTAAAATACAGATCAAACAACTATTCAATATGGAGACTTATGTTACATTGGTTTGTTCCAATGAAATACAGATCAACCCATCGACTATTCGACATAGAGTCATCCGCTACAGTTTCAACAGCAACTTCACGTTGAAGGTGCCACTAGTTTACTCTGTTAAAATGCAAATCCAAGGTACTATTCAATTTAGGGACATCCACTACAATTTTAATAGCAACTTCATGTTGAAGATGCCATTATATTTTAATTAAATTATAAATACAAACCAGACCGTCAATATTTGATCACTTGCATATATGTACATATATCTATTGGTTAGTCTGTAATTGAAAAGCCAGCTAAGTTTCCATTTGCACTGGAAAAGTTATACATGGAAACCTAAAGACCCATGTTGATGTGTCTAGTTCTCTTTCTAATGAGACAAGGTTTGGCTTTTATATAACAAAAAGCTTGACATGATTACAATATTAAGCATGTCCATTTGGCCGGCGGATTTTTCAAGTTGGAATTGATCATTCATCAATCAACTCGGTAGAATCGAATAAATGTGAAAAGCTCTCTCTATACATAGATGTGCGGTGCATAGCTCGTGGCTAGTCATTTATGTACAGAGAAATATAGTACACTACCCACTAAATCCCAAAATGCTATGGCCGATAATTGATTATTGCCGACTACTAACATGCATATAATGTAACCATACACTAATAAGATGACGTTAGATTTACTACATAAGTTGATGGAGCAGCCACGTATTTGTAAGTTCCTCTCATTTATATCAACAAGATTAAATGTCTGAAACTATTTTGTCTCTTTCTCTCAAGTTTTATATGCTAATATTTCCAAAAAAAAAAAAAAAAGGAGTTAGATAAGAGTTACAAAACAGCTAATATATGATACTAGAAGGAAAACTTTTGAGATATTAATTGTTTTAGGAAGTGTAGCCCTTCCCTAAATGCTTAAATCAAGAAACTAAGTCAATTATTTTAATTATTAACTTTATATTAGTGTACGATCAATCAATTAGGTGTATGAGGAGAATTTGAAAGAGAAATTCAATTAACTAATAAATAGAAACAAAGAGAAGTTATTGTCATGAACAGATGTGTGGTCACGGGATTCTCTTGACGCATCAATAAATTAAAACTCAATTTTTATTTTTTTATTTTTTTGCACATTCATCTCCAACCCATTCCCCACCTATACACATTTCATCCTTTGCCCCCAAGCCCCAAGCCCCACTCCAACACCTCCATACCATATATTTTTCTAACAATCTAGATATTCTAATTCCCTCTCTTTTTCTTTTCTGTATCATTTCTATTGGAAGCACAAGAATTGTATATGAGGGGGGTTTTTTTCTATTAAAGTTATTATAAACTACTATTTCAGTTTCTATTAAATTTTTTTATGTTACATATATATCATATATAGCTGTAATCAACTTTGTAATATCATTAATTCGTTTATAGAATTAAACAGTGCAAAAAATTGAAAAACTTAATTTTAACTTATAATTTGGCCCAAATTTTATACAAAAGATCTCAAGCTTATAAGAAAATTGAAACTATAATTATTCACAGTATATACATGCATTGTATACATAATAAGTTCTTATTTTTATAACAATAAAATTAGTATGAATATTGGAACTAATACAAAATAATGGAAATGAGTGTTTTTAAAAAAATATATATATATCATGCTTATTAGTTGACGAACAAAGGCATAGTTAATGAACAAGTGGTGAAATTATGGTAGTTCACTCGTGAACAAAATTATATTAAAAGAAAAAAAAAAAATGTTCGAAACCTCACATTAATTTTATACAATTTTCTAAGATTTTTACTACAATAAAATTCAATTCATACCTTCTTTTAAGTTACTCTTTGTAATTTAACCAATATTAGATTTTAAAGTAATAGTTAGTTGTTAGAAGATAAAAACTTTATAAAAACAAAATAACATATAGATACATGTGTTGCACATAAGGACGTGTATCTTATTCTCTTCCAAGTTCCATGCTACATTTTAAATCATTTTCATTATTATTATTATTTGAAAGTAGAAATTCTGATCTGAAAATGAATACTTATAGCATTTCCAAGGGAACTCTTTAAATGTTAGCTAAATTAATAAGAAAATCATTTTAGCTACCAACTCTTGAGGGAATCACTCCAATCATTTTTTCTATTTTGACTAAACAATTGTGAAAATTTATGTAAGTTTGTTTTTTTCTAAAAAAAAATTATTTACTTTATCACAAATTAAATATTAAAATAATAACAAAGAGAGTTGGTTGAGATTTTCTTTCTGTCTATATTTAGCTCAGATAATTCAATTTTTTCAAAATAACTAATAAAATGAATGGTCGTTAAAATTAGTAAAGTATCACATCATTATCATTTTTAGTTAAGGATAGCAAATAAATAGTATGGTTAGAGATGCTCTTAATATAATTAACCCATAAAATTAGTGAAAAACCTAAATCATTTATAGTTGATTATACCATGAATTTACAAATTGGTTCACTTTTAAATAGTTTTTTAGATGCACATATTCATTTATAGTTTAATGGTCATTGTATTTCATCTTTATATCTGTAATAGCTCTAAATACGTACAGTGCGCTATTCTAATTTCTGAAAATATAGTTGACTTAAATTTGCAATATAAAGTCTTCAAAGACTTTTCCTCATATATATTGTGATAAACTGTAGCCATAGATACAAAGTATTCAAAAATTAAGATATGACAATCTTTTTTTGTATGCATGCATGTTTTTATTTTTTCTATGATATACAAGTTTTACCTACAATGTTTAATTTTTTAATAATTCCTTAATTAATGTTAATTAAAGTAAACATTGAAATCTTTCATTAATTATTTAAAATGTATATACGTGTAACTAATCACATATCAAATCCTTTATATCAACCTAATATGGTGACCACACTAGCCCTCAAAATTAATTTACCTCCTCAATCTTAATTCTAATTGATCACCACTTAATTATTATAAATAATAGTTCAATTTCCACAACTATTAATTATTTTTATTTTTCTGTTTGAATACACACATACACACATATATATGTCTATATATATATATATATTAATGAGAGGTGTCAAATGACCAAAACTTAGAAGTTAATCGATAGTCATTATGTCTATAAAGTTGTGATTAATCTATAATGACAGTTGGGCTAACCAAATTAAAAGTTTAGACAGGTAAATGGATAAGACTTTGGGTTATAATTGTGTAATGAAGATATGAGAAATAGGAATGCAACTATGTAAAGAAGCACAATATAGGATTTCAATAGCTTAGATGTAAATACTTTGCTCTTGTACTTTCGATATTTTTAAAATTGAGATTAAACTTTCTGTTGAGGATTTCATTATTTTTAAGTTCTCAAATCCTCTGCTAAGTCAAGCCTTGTGTTGAGGATCTCAATCCACACAAAGTAATCTCACTATAATTAGCTATTGAGATTGGGGGATTGATTGTATCTTTAATTTCTGACATCCTTAATTAAGCCACTTATATTAAACTGTCTCTTCTTTTTAAGCTGCAAATTTAAGAAAAATCATCAGAACATAGATTTATGAGTGTATGACTTTATAACTCAGAATACATCGACCGTTTAAAAAGCTCACAAAATATATAAACCAATTAGAACCTTTAATATTATAACTAACTATATAACATTAATTGTGAAATTTGGTGATTCTCATTTCTCACTAATCCTACAAAGGGTCCCCACGCCCGCAATCCAAAGTGCACAAAACAAATAATTCAAAAGTTGTGTTAAAATTTGTGTATAAAAACAAAAGCGAGAGAGAGAGAGAGAGAGAGAGAGAGCTCTTGATGCTAATTGTAATTGAATGTTAAACTCATAAAGAGTGCTAATAATAATAATAATTGGAAGAAGAAATAATAGTGCAGGTAGAAAGAAGAAAGGTCCAAAGGCACCGCTCAGAGGGGGGCTGTGTGGCCAGCCCTGTCCTATATTTTTTGAGATGTCATTTTCTCACCTTTAAACACCCTCCTCTAGCATACCTCTCCTCCCATGTAGGCCCCAATTGAAAGCTATGTACTATTGTAGATCTTTCCATTTACCTCTCTCCCTCTCTCTCTCTCTCTCTCTATTTCTACTTTCTTCTCTCTTCTTCTTCTCTTCCTATTTAACTTTTTTTATCTTGTCATATAATTAGTACAAACACTATTACCCGTCTCTTATCTTTGCCAATCTCTCTATCTATGCCCACTTGCACCACACAATCCGTACAACATAATTTTCTTGTACAAAGCCCCCAAAACCACAATTATATAGAACACACGCACACACACATATATATATTCACACATTAACCTATTTTGATATCAAATTTACTTCACAGTTTATGGCAATTGCAGCAGCAACCATGAGCAACACCAGCAGCACCAACAACAACAACAGTAACAACAACAACAACGACAACAACAACAACAACAACAATAACAACAACAAAGACGATGATGATCACGAGCACGACATGGTCATGCCCGGTTTTCGCTTCCACCCTACTGAAGAAGAGCTTGTAGAGTTCTACCTTCGCCGTAAGGTCGAGGGCAAACGCTTCAACGTTGAACTCATCACTTTTCTTGATCTTTACCGCTATGACCCTTGGGAGCTTCCTGGTATATTATATCTATCTATCTATCTCCCTATCCATCTATATGTGTTTACATATTTATATGTGTAGACTTCCCCAGTTTTCCTCTCTTTGAAGGCAACTTTTTGTATAATATATATAAATTATATGACCTTGTCTATCTTTGAAGGCAGGTGTTACTTTATTTTATGCTTTATTTAATTACTTATCCAATTATTATTGTTATTATCATATGCTATGTATTCAATTATTTGTTTATTGTTTTTCTTTGATTGTTGATGGTCTTGATGATGATGATGTTATTGATGATGTCGTCCAGCCTTGGCTGCAATAGGGGAGAAGGAATGGTTCTTCTATGTGCCAAGAGACAGGAAGTATCGAAACGGGGATCGTCCTAATCGTGTGACTACTTCCGGCTACTGGAAGGCCACCGGAGCTGATCGAATGATTCGAAGCGAAAGCTCCCGTTCAATTGGCTTGAAGAAAACCCTAGTCTTCTACTCCGGTAAAGCCCCAAAAGGCATCCGAACTAGCTGGATCATGAACGAGTACCGCTTGCCCCAGCACGAAACTGAACGCTACCAAAAGGTATATTTATGAATTACTAGAAATGATCAAGTGGATATATAGATATCATGAAAGTCTTCAAGTTTGATTCCATAAAATCTTACAATCAAAATGATAAAAGGTATTGCATAAAGTTTAGTCTTCTCTCTAACCCTAGCTAGCTCTCAAAAAGGTTCATATTCTTTTCTTCTCTTACAAGTTATCCCACCAATCGAATTTTACAAAATTTTTCCCGTTCCATTGATAAAACAAGGAAAAAAAAAACAGTACATGAGTTTTAAAACTTTTATAATTTAAGAAATTTGGTGATTTAATCTTAGTTTTTTCACAAAAACTAATAACAACTTGCATGAACTTGTAAATTGAATGCTTATACTAGTCAAGTTTCATTCAAGTCAGTCATTATTTCTCCATACGTTTGCTTCATTTATTTAGGCTGAAATCTCTCTCTGCCGAGTCTACAAGCGAGCCGGCGTGGAAGACCACCCTTCTCTCCCCCGTTCTCTTCCTACACGGGGGGCTGCAGCTGCAACATCCTCGTCTAGAGCCACACAATTCGACCAGCAACGAAAGTTTCATCAAGACATCCGTGACCAGGTATTTGGAGGTTCACAATCAGTACTCTCACAGCAGCAGCCAATTGATGTGGAGAAAATGAGCAC
Source organism: Nephelium lappaceum (assembly GCA_021234005.1). Classification (NCBI taxonomy): domain Eukaryota; kingdom Viridiplantae; phylum Streptophyta; class Magnoliopsida; order Sapindales; family Sapindaceae; genus Nephelium; species Nephelium lappaceum. The sequence goes on from JAIZFV010000581.1 coordinate 90,774, forward strand.
GGAAACAGATGGGAGTGTCAACAGCTCGGATGTGACCACAGTCCTTGGTCTCTCCAAGCAAAACGTGTACCGTCCATTGCTTTCAATGGAGGAAGAGGCTGCTGAAATCTTCTTGAACCATTCAAAACAAGTCTCCTCCTTGGTAGTTCCCAATTGCACCACCCTTTTTCCCCTCGGATCATCGTCTTCCAACGCCGCCGTGGAAGAGTTCCACAGACTGCTCAGCTACCAACAAGCCGCCATGAACCAACAACAGCAGCAGTACTACAATGATCATCACCACCAACAACAACAACATCACCACCACCAACACCAACACTTACAATTCTCTCCTCTCCAACCTCAGATATCTCAGCCTCTGGCCCTCAACAGCCTTCCAACCAGCTCGGTTCCAGCCGCCTTTTCGGACCGATTGTGGGAGTGGAATCCGATCCCGGAAGCCAACAGAGAGTTCAATGATCCCTTCAAGTAATTAAGTACTGAATTATATAGATATATATGGCTATATATATATCCTCTATATATAATACATGCATAGGTAATTATTGATCACTGTTATATACTTCTATTTATGTTGATCATGATCATTATGACCACTGATTTTCCAATCATCTGGCTAGCTATCTAGTTGTTAATTTCTTTAAGTAGCTACTGTAATGTCACTATATTATATTAGCAATTTCAGAATATGACTGATATTGATTATGTGAATTGTTTTTTGTTTACTAGGGTTTTTGGTGTTCTAGCTAGTTTAGTTAGCGATGATCATTCAATTCCTTGAAAAAAAAAATGTTGCTTCAATTTTGTGTTAGTGTCTTGGTGGGGTGTTCAGTCGTTAACTAGGTAATCTCATGAATGAGAATATATTTCAAATGGATTTTAAGGCTATTTTCAAAGCTCAAACTAATTTTATTTTTAACCTCACAAATGTTCTTTGTGTTAGGTGTACGTACGTGTCTTTTAATGTTTGTTCGATAAAATTTGAAACTAAAATTAATATCAAATTTTGTAATTTTAAAAATTAAAAGATGTATATGATATGAGTTTACTGTTTGATATACCTCATATTCTCTCTTTAATTTTCTTTTTCGCTGTTAAGTCTCTGAGTATACATGATGATGATGCACGTCATGATTGAAACCGAAAAAACAAAAAGTACTGTTCAGAGAGACAAAGGTACACTTAGGAGAGTACTGCAGAACGGAAAGAGATCATAAATGGACCCTTTGATTTCACATGCAACATATATATAGTTTTTGCAACGGAGGTAGTTAGCTAGCTAGACAGGAAAATAAAATAACGTACATTGTTCCATTTTGCTTGCACCTGTTAATTAGGTGGTGACTGACGAAAAGAGAGAGGAGTAGTAACTAACCATCCCCCTCTTCAAAAGTTTCTCTGACTTGTTTATATACATTAAAGATAAAAGCTGTTTTAAATCCGACTCCTCCTAAGTCACCACCTATTTTAGAGAAAATTTGGTTACGACAATCTCACTATGAAACTTTTCATCAAGAAACATAAAACATATGATATCTCAAATTAACCAAATAATTATTTTGTGTATGCCATGTTCTTTTTTTTTAATAGAAGTTTCATGGTAAGATCTTATCACCTAAAATTTTCTCTCATTTCTTTGGTATCTACAAAATCACTCCAATTAAGCTTTTTCATCTTTATTTTCATCTTTTCATTTTTTCTTTCTATTTAATGCCATGATCTTGTGCTTGCATTTTCTTTGAGGGTTTGCTGATATATAGGTTTAACATTATTGACCTTGTTTTATGTGTTCAATAATACAATGATTTAGATATATAGCTATAGTAACTTAAGATTTTGTCAATAACTTTTTTAATACGTGTCTATCTTAAACCTTAAACTAACATCTTAAGTTCTTAAATTAAGGAATTACTAATACGATATTAACCAAGAGACTTCCACTTTGAGCCATCTCTCGCTCATCTTTCTCAATTGATGTCAATTGAGGGGTGTAGCATATGTATGCTATCCAATTCCACATTTCACATGAGATATACGATAAATTTTGAGATAGTTCTAATAAATTTGAATACTATTTAGAATCATCTGAGTTCAACTAAAATATAAACCATCTTGGTCATCCTCATCCCTCATCTATGCTTGTCTCTCTAAATTCCAAATTACTTACAAACACAAAATTCAAAGAGTAATACATATATCCATGTGCACAAAAAGCATGGAGTTAAAAGAGATGATCATCTAGGTATAGTTATTTGTAGCAGTAGCTATAGCACATGAGGCCTTGGACAAAACTAGCTAGGTTGTGTCCAGTAGTATTTAGCAGGTTCTACTAATTAATACATTCCGGCAAAGTCAGCCACCACACCCACTTGTGCTGATTTGCTGGGAAGCCGTGCGTGCCTCTGACCAAAAACCCCGCAGCCTTGTGGGTTTTAGAGAGGTCCATGGCCCCTAATATAGTTGCTACCTAGAGCCTGCCCTTTTGCTTTGGTTATAATTGTCAATTTGTTGAAATTCCTCAAAGAAATTATTGCTACTAGTCTACAAAAGTATGAATATATATGAAGACAATCTTTTCTTTTCTTTTTTGATTATTATAAGTTTAAGAGTTGGGAAAGAGAGGTATGACTCAAACCTATAATTTAGGATTATTAATTGACTAGTGAATCTCAACTTCGTCGATTAGAGACGAATCTTACATATAACTTTTTCCTAGGTTGAGGAATTGTTGACTACTATATAAAGTGTAATGGGTTGAAGGATGTAAAATGTTAGATGCATAATTTTCCTAGTTTTCCTATGAAATTAAGTATTCAGCGTGTGGTGTATATATATATATATATATGTTGATCTAGGGTAGTGACGTTATTAGAATTAGGTAAATGAGGTATCGATGATGATATTATAATTTCAACGTGAGATATTATTTTAGAATATCAACAATCAATATAACAACGATTAGAGAAGGAAACAAGTACTTGAGCAGAATATATTTATAATAAAAATTGTTATACATATATTCCATGAAGCAAGAAATTGTATTCTAAATTGATAATATTCTCTATGAGAATTCTAAGTATGATTAGTTAAATTCTTGTA
>JAIZFV010000058.1:0-109781 GCA_021234005.1 Nephelium lappaceum
ATGGCGTAAGATCCTCAGGCTTGGTCTTGGAGATACCAAGCTTATTCAGACGCCTGAACATAATATCACTGAAGCTACGCTTTCCTTCTTTACTTGGAGGGCATAGTCGGTTCAAGAGAGCCTTATCTGATTGGCTTGACTCATGGAATATCCTGGTATCTATGGCAGCAGCAAGAAGATTGTTTGCAGCTGTTATTGCATGTATATCGCCTGTTAAATGAAGATTGAATTCATCCATCGGAATCACTTGACTGTAACCACCACCAGCTGCACCCCCTTTGATTCCAAACGTTGGTCCTTGTGATGGTTGACGCACACAGGTAACAACCTACATCATATCAGGGAATACGGTCAGGGTTATGCCTAAACAGATCCCCTCACCAAATAACACAAAGCCACTGGTCAGATTTGAAAGTTGTGCAACGACAACAACCACTATAATTATTTCAAAACCAGTTTATATAAAAGGAGAAGAAATGTAACAGTGAAAATAGCTGACCATAAACACTTCATCTGCTAAGTATGTTAAACATATCAGTTCATACAAAAACATAAAACTTACAGCTAGAACCATGACACTCACTCTATTTCCTTTTCTTTCTTTTCATCCTGAACAGTCAATCACTTTCCAGATAAAGGTACAAAAGAGGATCTTCAAAAATAGAGCTGCTTTGAAAAGAATGAAGTGTTCAATTCAGCAAATTTTGACGGGTAAAAGCTTTACCAACTTGGCAGCACTCCATCTTAACTAGTGAAAGAGATTAAAGCCAAACTAAAGAAGACTCAAACGGTAGCTAATATTCATGCAAGTAAATGCTTCAACAATGATTTCTGCAGAAGAATTATTGTACGATATCTAGACTAATTAAGTATTTAACCTCTGTATGGGAAATCTGAAAGTATTAAGGCCAATCAGTTTCTTCGATTGTGACTAGAAGCAAAATCTGGTTAATTTTGAATGAAACTTGGCCTGTGGATTGATATCTGGATTTGAACCATTATTTTGGCTTTTATATACAATGAAATGGAAAAGTCACTTATTTGGTTTATTTTCCCTATTACCGGTTGCAGGACATGATAAAAACTGCAGATGAAGCACAATTTTCTCATAATTGAGACTGCTGAGTGAGAAAACAATTTGAACGAACAGAAGCCAATGATTGCTGGCATGATAGGAGAATAGTGACATGTAAAATGAGAGGAGTGGACAATACATAATTTGTTAAAAAAAAGAGTATTTTTATTTCGCAGGAACCCCAGGCTTAAAAGTTGCTTTAACCAAAGAACATTTTTCTCACTAAAATATTGCACCTCATCCATGAAATTTTACTGTTGAACAGCATAAAATGATACCATGTCACGATACGAAGTCTAAACTCAACAAGAGTTGCAAGACATCCAAGAGCACAATGCTGCGTTTATGAGTAGTAGAAAAGAGGTTTTGGGAACTTCCAACTATTGCATTCTATAATCACCATGATTTAACTATTGTCTATCCCACATTAAAGGGTTATATAACCGGATCATCTTAACTACAAAATACAGATTATTCAAAATAATACATCAATAAGAATAGACAAAAGCACAAACTGAAACTCAGAAAGACATGGTTCATGTAAATAAGTAGTAAATTATACCTTCTTATCAAGAAAAGCACCCATTGCTTGACAGAGCCCAACAGTAGTAGTAGACTTGCCCTCTCCAAGAGGAGTTGGAGTGATCCCTCCAACCACCACATAATACCCATCTCCAGATCCTTCAAGCTCATCAAGCACAGATAACAAAACCTACAAAAAGAAATCTCAAAATCACCAAATCATTCAAACTCAGATAATAGATTGAACAAAAAAGCACACATCAAAATACAAAAAGCAACAACAAAAGGGTGGTTTTTATTTCATACCCTCATCAAAACAACCAATGAAAATCATCAAAATTCAATCTTTTCACAACTGAATTAAATGAGAAACCAACATCAACAAGAAATAGAATAGCAAAATGAAAAACAAAAGCTTTCCCATTTTATGATGCTCTTTATACCGCTATATCCACTAGATAGACTGAACCAATACACACACATCAAAAACCAAAAGGCAATAACAACAACAACAAAAGGGTGGTTTTAATTCATACCCTTATCAAAATAACCAATCAAAATCATAAAAATTCAAACTTTTCTCCACAAAATTAAACCAAAACCAAAAAAGCAATCACCTTCGCTTTGTATTTGCCATAAAGATCATAGTGGTTGGGTTTGAGATTGAGGTCCTCAGCAATCTGAGATATGTGAAGTGGTTCAACTGAGTTTGCAATGTCAATGTCAGCAGGTACTGGTGACACCACCTCTACCTTCCTCACTGATTTTGACGAACTCATTTTTTCCTTTTTTCTCTACCAATACTGTGTATCTTTCGCTTAATAATGAGAGGGGTGTCCTTTGATTCTGTAGAATTTGATCCTTTAATGAATCTTTGTCAAAATCAGACCACTGACCAGTTATGTGACGAAAATCAAGAGGCAAAAGGGACAACCTAAAAATAATGTGTAGATTTGTGAGTGACATAGAAGTGTGTGTACTTGTTTTTTTTTTTTTAATTCTTATCTAGCTGAGGTGGTACCTGGGACTAGCTGCTGGGAGGTGATAGTATTACATGTGAACCGAGGGCTGTGATTTGTTTAGGTTTGGAGAATTGGGATCATGTGGGACCCAGGTGAGGTGGCGGAGCACTATAGGATTGTAGATGTCTGTGATGGTAATGTGCGTGAGTTTAGAGCGACTCGATTGAATTGGATGCGTGAATTATTTGAGGAAAATAATCCGTAACAATAAAATGGTAAAAGTCAACACAAATGGAGATGCGGGGTATCGATCCCCGTACCTCTCGCATGCTAAGCGAGCGCTCTACCATCTGAGCTACATCCCCTGATCGCTTGAAGGAGATCACGCTTTATATGTATGTATGTATATCCCCTGATTGCTTGTCGCATGCATTCGAAGTATGTATGTATGTATGTATGTATGTATTTGAGGTAAGTAAGTATATATTTAAAGCAAGTATGTATGTATGTATGTATGTATGTATGTATTTAAAGTAAGCATTTATGTATGTATATGTATGTATTTGAAGTATGTATGTTACATACGTACATGCATGTAATAAGCACTTTTAAATTGATCTTTTAGTGTATGTTGGGTGCAACTTATTTACTGGTCAAAAGTATTATGTATATAATAAGCACTTTTAAATTTATCTTTTAATGCATGTTTGGTACAATTTATCTACTGATCAAAACTATTTTTTTAATACTAAAAACTCTATTTGATTTTTTTTACGTAGTTTGGTTGACATCTATTTAAATTAAACACTTTTAAATTTATCTTTTAATATACGTTTGATACATCTTATATATTGGCCAAAAATACCTTTTTAATGCTAAAAACTCTACTAGAATTTTTTACGTCATTTGGTTGACATCCCATAAAGTTTTTGGGGAATTAAAAAAACTGAAAAAATCCACTTTGAGAAACTCAAATTTTGATCTTTTTGAGGTTTTTTTAAAAGATTAAAATATCTAATCTATCTTCGTTTTATTTTGTTAATATCTATATTCCTTTATAACTCTATTACACTTTCTTTATATATATAAGTATATATCCTCCACTTTCATTCACTTTTTAATTTATAAAAACATCTGATAACTCCTAGTGTTGTATTTTCTGGGTTAAGTATAAAGAATCCTATTTATTTGAATTTGATCATAAGAAATCTTTTAACTAATATTGATTGCAAGAGAATGATAACTTTAATGTGATACCAATATGGTTTGCTTTGGTTTGGTTTTGATAAAAAGTCGACCAACGAAATAATTTTCGTCTTGTTTTCTTTTAAAAATAATAATAGTAATTTGGTCTTATGGAAAGTGAGACCACTTTGAACCAATATCTTTTCAAAGTAGATCAAACCAAATTAAATTAGTTTGATCAAATTTGGTTATGTTTCATTGTCCGTTGGTTTTAATTTAAGGGGTATAATTTCTCTTAATCAAACAAAGTTCGAAAGATTCTAATAACCATGACTTTGGAAAAAAAAAAAAAAAGTGAAAATTGCAAAAAATGGCAATTCTAAAAAGAAAAATTAATTTTACCTATTTTTTTAAGAAAATTCATTTTTTACCTCTTAAATAAAATAATTACAACTTATATCCAAATTACCTAAATTATCCCGGCATACCTTGTTCTCCTCCTCCATTGCTCATGGTATAAGATCTTTGGTTTTCTTTGTTGATTGTTTGAGTTTTGTTAGGATTTTTTTATTTTTTTGTGATTTTCGAGTTCTTTTGTATTTTGGATATTGGGTATTGATGTTTACGATTAGATTTGGTTGGATTTGGCTTGAAAATAGAGGTTTTCGATGAGATGCAACAACGAAGGCGACAATCGGATGTACCCACAAAACCCGAGCCACAAAACCTAATTTCGGATATAAATTGAGGGTAGTTTGGTAAATTCGAATATAAATTGAAAATAGTTTTTTGAGGGATTAAAAATAAATTTTTATAGAAAAGCTAATAAAAACAAATTTTTCTTTTTGATTTGGCTAGGAGTGAAAAGCTCCCTAAAATAATTAATCAACTTTCAACATCAAACCCATATACCTTTATTTAGCAAACACTAATGCTCATTTATCAAATATCTAAATAGATAGGCTTGAGAATTATAGCCCCATTTTATTTGTATTAATACTAAAATGACCGTTATACCCTTTAGCACAATTTATAATTACTTATAAATTTGTACACAATAATTAAAAAAGAGAAGTGTATTGTTATAAAACAAAAAAAAAATAAACTGACGTGGAAGAATTATCAAGAGAGAGAGATGTTGAAATCGAGCAGAGCAAATTGCTCATGTATAACAAAGGAGATAAAATAAGATTAATGTAAGAGTAAAACAAAGGAAATGAAATAAAATTAATGTGTTTTGCCAAAATGGTTGGCAGCACAACCCAAGTTCTCTCTGAACTTGGGTTTGATACCCAACAGTGCTAGCTAATAATGTGGTTGCCTTCCCCACTTCTTATGGATTGTACTCTCATATTTATGTAGGTCGACTCTCTCATATGGGAGTTCCTCTTCATGTCGCACCATTAATGTCTCATTTTGCCTGGTCTTGGTTGTCTTTTAGGTTAGTTTTAATGGATATATATATATATATTTTTAAAGAAAAAAGGGAGAAAGAAAGAGTGAATGTGAGAAAGGCAAATTACTCATGCTGTCATGCATATATCATCTTTATTCACAACCAAATTACTCATGTATATACACAAAAGAGGTCGGCATAAAAAGGCTTGCTTCATAGGGAAGAATTTGGCACCTCCCATGTTAGTCAATCAAAAATTGTCTTTATATTTTAATATTTAATATAATGATATAATTCAATTTACAACATGTATGTCTCACTTGAAAATTTTTATTCTTTTACAATTAGTTTTAATTTGGAAAGACAGTTGCATCATTAACAAATATTAAAAATAGAAATACATATCAATATTGTGTAAAAGGGTAAAAATATATATTTTTATCAGAAAATTGAGGGTTGTTTCCATAATTTATCATTTCAATCTTTTTAAAATATAAAATCACATCAAATGAGTCAAAAATCTATCGAGATCTGTTAAGATAAATAATTATTAATGTCACTTAATAAAAACTCTTTGCACATATTTAAAAAACACCCGTGGTAGATTGTAGGATTCAAATCTCAATCATTAGGGAGAGGTAAAGAGAATGTTTCAATCACCTCAAATTAAAGTAACATTATGTTAATTTGGTACACCTTCTAATGTTATTTCAACTTCCAACTTTTCTCTTATAATATATTTTGAATTAAAAAGATGTCTTTTACCCTTTAGAAGTTTCCATATTACATAATACGGAAGCATGAATGCTCAAAAGAATGAATGAGAGGTTAGATTGTGATTTGAATTTTCATAAATAAAAAAGAGGGGGAAAAAAGGAAAGAAAAAGGGGATAAATCATCAAATGGATTTTGACGAAAGGGATGTTGATTGGTATGGGTAAGAACGATAAAGAAATATAGGCAAGGAATTGCATACCTCCCCAACCTGTTCCAAACCAACATGGCCACTTCGCTTAATAGGGATTTTGAATGATGGTTTTAGATTGAATTTGAGTCAAGATTTTTTGTCTAGTTAATGTTTGGGTTTGGTTTGGGGTCAAAAACCTTTGACTTACCCCGATTCGATTATTGGCTTTATTTATTATTATGGGCAATATGCACAAAAATCTCTGATGTTTGTCAATATTATACAAATGTGGCAACCATAATCCCTGGCACTAATAATCATTTGAGTATTTATAAATTCAACAAAAACACCTCATCTGTTAATTTTGACTGTCAATTAGTAATGGTAAATGGTCATTATGTTAAAAAGATCAAAATACCCTTCTCCTAAAATTTTAAATAATTAATTAATTTATCATAATTTAAAAAATAATTAAAACATTAAAAAAAAAAAATCATCTTCTTTATCCATCATCTCCCTTCTTCAATCTTCATCATCCATCATTCAAACATTAACACATTCGCACATTCAATTAACAGCCACATAAACTTCTACGAACATGCATTTGGTTACGAAAATGCATTATAAACTTAAACGTAAGACAAAATTATCATCCAAAGTAAGATGATAAATTTAAATATTACATCTCCAATATTTAGAAGTAAAAGGAACCTATGTCATTTCTAAGATTCTGGGTTCGAACCCTTAAATCAAATTCAGGTTCTTATTATTTTGTACAGGGCTTTCGGATTGGGCCCAACTTTACGGTTTTGGGTTTATGAACTGGGCTTTGCAAATGTACTGAAGTTATAAGTTCGGCCCGAATCCGGTGAGCATGGTGGTAAGCCCAGTCCATGTCCGGTCAAAATGTAATTGAGTGAAAAGATTCTAATCGGATCCGCCAGATCCGGCCCATTTGACATCTCTAATTTCTAAATAATAAAAACTTCAATGAGAGGAACATATCTCTTTATTCATACATTCATTTTTTAAAAAGAAAATAACTACATTACCCAAAATTTTAATTAAATTCATTGTCTAAATGATATGACAAACCTATTTGTAGTCATTATATCATCAATACTCCATTCTATAATTAAGATAATTACTACAATCATTTTGTTACATTATTTAGATAAAAAAATTGAATAAAATTTGAAAAATATAACATTATTTTTTATAAAATCCTATAAATTTAAATAACATAATTTTATCACAAATGAACATGATCGAAATGTTACGTTAGTCTCATCAATTATTTCCAAAAAAATTAATAAGGAATGTAGAACTGAAGTTCAAATTTATCCAAATCTATATAAATTTGAAATTATAGATAAAGATTATCTTGGATAAATTCTTCCTACATATTTCCGTGCAAGATTCCAATTTATAATGGTGTAAAGTACAGTCATCTTCATTTATAGTGATGCAAAATGAGCTCTACAAATATTTTGAACAGTTACAAACTGAGCATTAAGAAATCTACAGAATTTTGCGCCTAAAGCCTCTTGAAATCATGGAGTGCAAGTACATCTAAGTTGACATAGGGAAGAGAAGTTCGCTTCAGAATGGATGGACAAGTTCTACCGACTCAACTATCAACACCAACCAAATTCAAGTCCTTTCGGAGCGAGATTGGCGGCCTGCCTTGGTGGTAAAGGCAGACCTTTCTTACATGTAGGTGTGGGTTCGAACTAGGTTGCTTCCTTACGCGGCATTTGTCAACTTTCCTTTTTTTCGTTAGGGAGCCGCTTCTTTTATATATAGAATAATATATATATAAATAATGTAATTCTACCGTCAATACTTTTTCAATTTAAAAATTAAGATGAACTAATTAAATTAATTCATTATATTCTCTCTTCTAAAATAATTTTTTACTCTTATTTAATTCAAAAGTAATTAATGAATTTGATTGATTCGTCCCAACTTTTTAAAGTTAAGAAGTATTGATAGTAAAATTACTATATATATAATGTTTTTATAATAAGATATACCTGATTTTAAAAAGTAAGGACTAACCAATCAAATTTATCTTTTACATTTTTTTCTTCTAAAATGAATTATCTCTCTTATTTAATTTAAATGTAATGGATGAATTTAATTGATTGGTCCATATATTTTAAAATTATATATATTTAATTATAAAAGCACTATATATATAAATTCTTTTGAGTTGTACAAAACTTTAGTTTGTTAAATTTATTTATAAAGAAAAATATAGATTTCAATTTCATCCCTAAATTAGGAAAACTATCAAATTTATAATTATGTTTTGAAAATGTATAAAATTTTCTCTAAATTTTTTTTTTTTTTAAAATATCAAATTATTTTCTCCCGTCAATCAATTAACTGTCAAACAATGGAAAAGTATGAACTGTCAAATAATGCAAAAGTATGAAAAGACTCTTTTACCCCTTATTTTAATTGCAACACAGATAATGACCGTTTTGTCCTTAATAAATATTAAAATTACAATTAGTTAAAAATTAATAAAATAAAAATTAAAACTAAATCCTAAAATAAAATGAAATTATTATTATTTTTTGAATATTCAACCCCCCACGTCTTCATCTTTATCTTCAATCCAATCAGCACGTCAATCTTCAACACCTACAACATCAATTTAATCTCTGGTCCATCTAAAGTTGACATTTTCTCAACTTAAAAAAAAGATGTAGCAGTCCATGATATGACAAGTACCAACCCGATGTACCCCCTACAACATGTTTTTTTTTCAGACGCAAACGGATCAATCTTCATGACTACAACATCGACCAACGTATATCAATCCCTCTATCAGCAAACAAATTGCGCGGTTCCTCAAACAACCATTCCGTGATTATTTCTCCAGAAAAAGATATCTCCTTTAGGCCAAAAACATGTGCCATACAATTTGTGATATCGATGGATGGTACAGTTTGTGCACTTCTAACATAAGTTTTATGACTGGTAAAATCGTATATTAAACTAATAGTTGAAGGTCACCATATGTAATATTAGGACCTGGTTGGTTTTATTTTCATTTTTTGTTTTTCATTTTTGAAAATAAAAAATGAAAGAAAATATGTTTGGTTGTTTGTTTTCAAAACAAGCTTTTGTAAATGAAAAATATGCTTTTCAAAATTTGAAAGTGAAGGTAAAATATATATATATTTTTTTGTTTTCTATCATTTTAAAAATTTATTTTTATTTGTACAGTGAAACTTAAAAAATTAAACACACTCATCCTAACAATTACATCGTCAATTTTAAATACAGTTTTCATTCAAACAAATTTTCAGTTTTTACTTATTTTTAAAAATGGTACCAAATAGTTTTTTTTTTTATTATTTTTCGTTTTCGAAATGCATTTTAAAAAATGCTATCAAATACATAATTGTTTTTGAAAATATCATTTTCAAAACATGTTTTTTTTCGTTTTTGAAAATATTTTTAAAAACATCATTTTAAAAACGTATTCAAACACATTCTTAACTTTCACTCTTAATTAATTTTTTTTCATATAAAGATATAATTTATTATAAAATAATAATTTTTTAAAAGCCGAATTGGTTATATGGGTTATGTTACAATTTTATAAATAAACGCATGAAATTTATGAAAAGATTTTTTTTTTTCAATTTGATATGAATAAAGTTTGTACAGTAGCAATGCAAGTCCTATAACTAATAAAAGCATAGGCTAATTTTTAGGTTGAGTGGTACACCTACCATATTATTTGCAAAGTTTTACTAATATAAGTTTTGTTGGTCACAAAAATGACAAAATAATTCAAGCTTATATATATGGCTGAACAAATGTAACTTATTTATTTTTTTAAAACTTATGATTTATTTACACTTCAATAGCTATGGAATGTAGCTAAAATGATCAACCGCAGAATTTTCGCACATTAATTATAAGATTTTGACTTTCATCAGTGTAACTTGACAGATATTAAATGTAATTTACACGGAAAAAAATGTGACGGTACAGAGAGAATTGACTTGTGATCTAATGATAGACACAAGCCGCACGTAGATTTAGCATAAGTGGTGATGGATGCGAAATGATGGTTTGTGGGCTGCCCTTTAATTCTTTATGGGTTAGTTTCTTCTATCGTTACGTCATAACGTTTATTATTACTAATTTTGGTTATATTTTGGGTTAATCTCAGTCATTTAAAAAAAAAATATGGCGGTCCACGCATGAAACCTACGGAGGAAATTGCAGTAACCATATATTCAACCGTTTCTTAAAAAAAAAAAAAAAAAAAATCCATATATTCAATCGTTACGGTCTTATTCTAAACTAACAGTCAAAGTTTCAGTTTACTAGCAGTTTTTGATTATTCTTTTTTGTTTACACGTTTTCATCGATGCAAGACGTTTTCAATCATTGTACTTTCTGGAACCGCTCACTTGTCTTTCAAGAAGCAGGTTATCAATTTTCGGGTTCTTATTTGGTTTCTTCTATAACTAGCTGGCCAAACAACATATTTTTTTTTTCGTGGAAATAGAGTCCAACTCTTCTCAGATTTTGCTAATGGGGATGCTTCTTTTATGTTAAGAAAAGCAAATGGTTGTTATGTCAATTAAACAGCTTGATAGAAGTGCTTCTACAGAAGCTATTGCTGCTGCTATGCATTCCATGTTACTCACCCTCCCCAAATCCAACATCTTCTCTGAAGATTTAGCAAGTGCTTATCTACAGGACAGTGAAGAGGGAGATTCCCACAAAAGGGTTTGCTCTAATGGCTTGTTTGGAGGCCCAAATGGAGCTTTGTCTGTTCCTGACATGTCAAGAGAGACTCACACTTGTAAGAAAGTTCCTGTTAAAGAGACAACTTCAGTCATTTTAACCAAGGTAATGATACTGCATGCTCTTTTGTTTTTGTTACTTGAAAATGTCATGTCTCATATCAATTGTGTTTTGAGGTATATTATAAGTATTTTTCGGGTTTTTGCCTGTCGGTTTAAGCTTTCAAATGCATTATTTCGATTATGCTCAAATTAAGGTTTTCAATTTGTTTGTCTGCCTGTTTAGTGATGGTGGAAACTAAACTAATATGGTATAGCATAATTCAGGGGTATAAACAATTTTATAAATTCTGACCTGATTTGCTGTACTGATACTGTAGAATCCAAAAGGGAAAAAGATGATCAATGAATATGTAAAAGAGAGACAGATCAACCGTGGAAGCTATGGAAAAGTGGTATGTTAATATAAGAAATTTACTAGTAGTTATGTTCTGATTCATGTTAAAAAGCAATAAAAACTACTGATGTACACTTGGTGCAGGCATTGTATCGAAACAGCATGGATGGAACTCCATATGCTATTAAGGTAACTGAAGATGATTAAAAATTATGGGATTGTTATTATGTATTAGAAGTCTTGGAGGCTTAAGGTTTAGCCCAATTAGTGATAAAATTTGGTTGTTGCAGACCATATGCAAGTCTCGTCTGCGCAGAGTTCGTGTGACACAATCAGAATCAGCCATGGAAAATGTTTATAGAGAAGTAAGATTCTGTTTCTAATCATTCTCATAAACACAATACGTATGGATAATTCTTCATGATGCTTATGCTGAATTTGGATGTGAATTTGGGTTGTGTACATTGGATCAGTAGCAGATAGTACTAATGAGTACCTGCCTTGAGAGGGGTAAAAAAAGGCTAGCTGTGAGCTTCCGTTTGGAATCTGCAGCATATGCTTATAGTCCTCAACGTAAGTTTTGAACAAACTTGATGTAACAATCAGGATCGTCTCTAGGCAATATTATCTGTTTTAGACAGATGAAACCTCACGATTTTTGTTTTTGAGCTTTTCAACCTAAATCTGGTCTTGTACTGAATGATTAGCTTTAAGCCTTTGAAGCAATAAACAAGTATTATAAGCCACTGCACCATTTTTATCCATTTGCAGGTTTCAATATTGAAGAGGTTGTGTCATCCAAATATAGTTGAACTTTTTGAAGTGATTGATGACCAAACAGCAGACCATCTCTATATGGGTATTTATGCTAATATTCACTTCCGTTCTCAAACAAAATCGTGCAATTCATCATGAAATATAGCTTGAATTCTCTGGAATTTATTGTTCTTTTGGGCTTGTTTTACTTGTTATAATGCAGTTCTTGAGTACGTAGAAGGCAATCGTATGAGCTACATTTCTCATAAACCAGGGCAGATTGATGAAAAAACAGCAAGAAGTTACTTCAAGGATATAGTTGCTGGTGTCATTTATTTGCATAGTCATGTAACAATCTCTCATCCTAAATTTCAAAATAAACAGATAGAAATGTTTGATTGTTATAGGTTTGGTTTCAATTCTTAACTGTCTTATCCTTGTCTTTCTCTTGCAGAATATCATCCATGGAGATATAAAACCTGAAAATCTCTTGCTGACAGGAAACGGAAGAGTGAAGATTGGTGATTTTAGTTTTAGCCAGGCATTCGAGGTGATGACCGGTCGATGTTTGTCTAAATCAATATTCTTTCTTGAAGCCTTTTGTTCATACATGACCTCTTTATACATATAACAAATTGTGATTCATAGGATGATAACGACGAGCTCCAGAGATGCCCTGGAACCCCAGCTTTTACTCCACCTGAGTGCTATTTAGGTATGTACATTAATTCATGACTAGTTATTTTAAATCCGGGGGCAAATTCAGCGATGAATGTCTAGTAAAATAAGCAGTATTTGATCAGATTTAAGAATTAATGACTGAATTATATGTTTATGGTTATTGATTCATGCTAATTTACACATAACAGATGCAGTTTATAGTGGAAAAGCCGCGGACACATGGGCAATAGGTGTTACATTGTACTATATAGTAGTGGGCTGCTACCCTTTTCTTGCTGATAACATTCCTGAAACTTATGATAAGGTAAATTACTCTACTTTTCCTCTGATTTGATTTCTCTTGCTGTATATATTTCCATTTTCTGTCTTTCTTTTGTTTATTCATTATATGATTTAGTTCTTGATCATGATAGATTGTAAATAGTCCTCTCTCACTCCCAGAAGAATTGGATCCTGAGCTGAAAGATTTGCTCCAACGCCTTCTATGTAAAGGTAAGTTATGTTTTCTCTTGTGCTAGGTTAAAACAAATCCAAAAGGGTAATTCAAAAACATCTCGATTAGATAGAACCGAGCCAACTTTAACACTAAAATAAAATATTTGATAGGGTCCTAAACAAAAGGAAAATAAAAAGTTTGGAAAAATTAATAATTTTTGCACCTTAGAGGAGATCAATCAAATTTACCTGATTTGGAAAACCATAACAAACCAAATCTTGTTGTTCTTGTATGATCTTATTTTTATAATTGAATAACAATACAATTAATATAAATACATTGTTAACTTTGTTAATATGCAGATCCAATGCAAAGAATCACAGTAGATGCTGCAGCTGAGCATCCATGGGTGATCAGAGAGTTGGAGCCTGAAGGCCTCCGAGATTAGAAGACGCAATTATTTGTGCAAATATATATGGTTATTGTTTCTTGGATTGTAGAATAAAATTCTTATATTTGTATCCATTAATATGGTACAGACAATTCTTAGAAAATTTCTTTATTTTTCTTGTAAGATTATAATTAAGTAGTGTTGACAAATCTAATTATACTCATTTATTTTCATTCATTTCTGAGATAAAGTGAATAACCTATGTAAATTTAATTATATATATATTTTTCAGGATGGATCATGGATCAGGTTGAGTAGCATACATATGATTCTATTAGTAACGCCTGGAATAAAGTAACAAAAATCGTGAGTGGAAAACTTACAAAGATTTGATACCAAGCAAGGTAGATAAAAACATAGATAATGTTCAATGATATAAATGGATATTTTCATACATTGAGGTATCAATATAGATATGCTTATAATTATTTTAAATGTTAGTGATATTTATGATATATATATATATATTTTTTTCTAAATTTTATAAGATTGAATTTCAGACGTTTTTCTCAACTTAAAATTGATGTTTGCTTTCTTGGATATGGACTTGAAATCGATGTTTACCTTTTTAGATATGTAGTATTATTAAATGCGATGCATATTATCCGTGTTGTCATTTTTATGGAGATCGAGAACCAACGGGTCGTCTTCAATGGGTAGTGTTTATTTGCATGAAAATGAGGCTGTAAAGTGCATAGCAGCTGTGATGCGGGCCATAATGTTGCACTAACTTGACCTTCTATGCAGTTCTACATGTGAAAGGTGCAGAAATTATCACTTTCCTTATTATCACTTTTCTTATTGATTGTGAGAGTAGCTTGTGTTCAATTTCTGTAAGTAGTTATCCAAACTATTATGATAATACGTAATCTCAATGAGTTTTGATAATTTTGTGACCCGTAAGATATCATGTTTACAAGAAAAAAAAAATGAACTTTACTATAAATACCACATTTAATAGTAAAAACTAATCTTATCAAAATAAATTTATTTATTTATCACAAAATCCAATTAAATTATTAGTATATTTAGATTTAAGTGCAAACAACCATTTATCCTCCCTCCTCTACCATAAATAATAATAATAATAATAAACAACTATTTACACTTCAAAGAAAAAAATATTTTCTCATATATTTTCTTTGTTTTGTAGAAAACCTTAATCATAAATTCATAACTAATCATATTTTTAAAGTCAATTTACAAGTTTTAAATATCAATTCACCATTATTTTGGTTTACAAAACTTGTACATAGTGTACATTCCTTAATCAAAATTGATTAGCCAATACAAATGCAGTGATATTTATATATTATTTCTCTGTAAACATTAACTTTAAATTAAACAACAGTGAAAAAAATTAGAATATTTATCAGTTACCAAATTCTATTTTGCTCTTTGCTATAATGATTAATGCTTTTGGAACCATTTAAACAAGAAGAAACCAATAATGGACACGAGGCGAGAACGGGTTTCATGCTCCCGCTCTGCCCTCGTCTCAATTAAAATATAATATAATTTTTGTTATGTAATTTTTCTTTAACTATTAAACAAAGATGAAGTTATGTGGTTTTGAATGAAAGAAATATATTTAAACATATATTCACTATGCAATTGCTATATTGACAATTATTTTTAATGTTAGTGAGATGATTTCATCATTTTTATGATATTTTCTTATAAAATTTTATAAATTTAATAATAAAATATCGATAATTTAATTTAAAATTATATTGAAATCTTGAAAACAAATAAATTTTAAAGGGATATTAATATCAAAATCAACTTTTTGTGGTCCGATTAATATTAGGTTGTGTTAAATAATTATATAATCGGGTCGGATTAAAATGTTCAACCCAACCCGATCAAAATGCCCAGTTCCCCGTGGCGGAAGGACAAGTGAAAAAACCTAGGGGCATTTTAGACATTTAGGTGCAATTGAAGTTGCAAGTGCTCCCAGAAACTGCAGAAAAGAGTGATCTTTGAATTGAACAGGTAGCAACGCCATGGCCAACAATCCTTCACAGCTGCTCCCATCAGGTACCCACATGTTATTATATTGTGTTTGTAATTTAGAGGTGGAAATATGAAACGTAACATGTTGTTGGTGGGGTGGTGCAGAGCTGATAGACAGGTGCATAGGATCCAAAATATGGGTGATAATGAAAGGTGACAAGGAGCTTGTTGGTACTCTCAGGGGATTCGATGTCTACGTCAACATGGTCCTTGAAGATGTCACTGAATAGTATATCTTTGTTCCCCGCCTTCCTCTTCTAGCGTTATGTTTTTGTTACTCACTTCTAGGGTTTATAATAGTACATATAATTAGTATTGTCTATGCTTTGGGCCTTTGTTAAGTTTAATTTGCTTGCTAGGCAATAGGTATATTTGTGATTAGCACTTTAAACATGGAGAGCAGGATGTGTTGAATTTAATGATGATGATGATGATGGAGGCCTCAAGTAGTATTCTTGTGCTCTGATCTGATTTCATAATGGTGGACTATGTGTGTTGGTAGGACTTTGAATTCACAAACCGTTGTATTGGATTGGATTGGCCACGCCTCTTACGTTCCCATTTGTGATGCATATGCAGTTATTACTTATGATCTGGCGTTTTACACCTATGAAGCAGGACTTGCTTGACTTGTATCTGATTGTTGTCTTTCTGCTTTTATACTTGTATAACAGTGAGATCACTGCTGAAGGTAGACGGATCACGAAGCTTGATCAGATTTTGCTTAATGGAAACAACATTGCGATTGTGAGTATAACATGAATTGTTGTTATTTTAGTTCATAAACATTTTTTCGAAGCTGTTAGTATGTTAACGGTTGTAACTGGTACTTACTAAAACTGTTTTGAAACATCACAACCTACAATCATGATGGAATTTTGTTAAAAATCTTGGGCAAAGCAAAAGCTCAAAATTTTTTGGAATGAAAAAGATGTGTGTTATAAGCTGGGAGATGCTTTTTGTAAGCCTCAGGTGTCAAGAAAGCCAAAGAGTATACCAACATGGATTGAAGTAATAAATTCTTACTAATAATTTGTTTACATCACAGTTGGTTCCTGGTGGCTCGCCTGATCCAGAATGAGGGTGCGGACGCTTGCTGGTTTTTGGGGTTTTTGTTTAGTGTGGTTGGATCTGGAGACTCTAGTATATCCTCAGTTTTAAGAAGGACCATGACTGCTGCTCAAGCTACTGTTGCAACTCCATTTACTTCTAAGATTCTCCAGAGGTGGATTCTTGTATTGTAATGAACCCGTCTACTGAAACATTGAACGATGAATTTATTTTTCCTAACCTCAAAATGATATGTTACTTAGATCAAGACAACATCAGATTAGTTATTTAACGTTTTATTGCATGTCAGGAAAAATGTCTGTTTCAGCTAGTGGAATATCTTGGCTAATTAAATCAGGACTGATTGATTCACATAGATTTTAGAGTAATGAAAAAAAAAAAAAAAAAACAGTACTAGTTTTATAATCGGCAGAAACAATGGGGGCTATTAGCTCAACCGTGCCAGGTGCTGTTGTAGTAGGGGACTGTTGTTGAGTTGAGAATGGTACTATGAGTTCGATTGGCTTCTTTTCTTTGATCATTTTAGAATAAAAAGATTGGTTGTTATTTACTACAAGAGTCCGACTGATCTATGAATATGAATGTGTCTGTCTATTTTGTAACACATGAAAGTTCTCTGTTCAAATTAAAGTGTAGAGAGAGTCCTTAATTATTATAAGTCTCGGTCAGCTGACATCCAACTCCCAGACCTATAGTTAAGTTCCTGATCCTTAAGATTGTAAATAGTCCTCTCTCCCTCTTAAAAGAATTTATTAATCCAGAGATCAAAGATCTGCTCCAAGACCTTCTTTGTAAAGGTGAGTTCTGTTTTCTTTTCTGCTAGATTATGTATTGGTAAAGGGGTAAAGTTATCACGATTAGGGGTGAATCCAGCGTTTCTTTTCTTAGTTGGAGGTCATAGCTGTGACTCTGAGAGGGACCAAAACAAAACAACTAGAAATTTTAGGGAAAATTAAATAATTTTAAATGACAATTTTATTGTGTTATATGGAGTACCAGGGTCATGGCTCTGGTGGCCCTCTTGCCTCGCTCCACTGATGACGTGAACTTGAATACAAGTGGTGGGTGGTATCTCAAGAACTTAGAACATCAAACAGCTAATAATGAAGCTGTGCCTCAGAGGGATTGATGAAATTTAGCTGATAGGAGAAAGCAAAACAAACCGAAATCTTATTTGATATAGCAGACTTAACCGATTTAATAGATTTAACTTAATTAATAAACTTAGTTGATTTAACTAATTTGATCTAATCAACAGACTTGATCGCGATAGGGGTTGATTCTATTAGTACTAGGAAGGAACCTGGGTTCCAATGGCATATAGAAACCAATAGCATAGTCTAGGTTATGGTTTGGTTTCATTTTCTCCAGCCAAATTAGAATTCAGTTAGCTTTGGTAATAACCATTTTTTGTGTTGAATGTCACTTATTCCTTCTTTGTTTTGTACAAATGTTTGTTTACTTCTTTAAAAAAATGTTGTAAACGCACACACACACTTGTACGTTTGTAGTATTGTGGTGTGTTTGGAGAGAGAGATATTGAGTGAAGCATGGCTTATACTTGGAAAGGCTTTTTGTAGAAAAAAGCTAGATTATGTATGTAGTTTTGAGTTTTAAGTTTTTGCTGGTTAAATCATATCGTTTTTAAGTTCTCTTAATGTAATTGTTTTGGCTTTGTGGAGGACAGAGTTGGATAAGTTTTCATTAAATTGTTTATATGTCACTTAAAGGGTAATAATTTGGCTTGCATATGACGTTATGAATAGATTGATTAACCTATATGACATCAACAGAGCTGCATATGCTAGCTTGTAGTATAAATGAAGACAAAGCTTATTATATATCTTTGGCAAATAAGACAAAGCTTGTAGTATAACACCTGTTTCTCCTTGAACTTCAATTTTTTTAAGTCATAAAATCTTATCAGTATTGCTTGGTTGTGACTGAATCATAATCTCAATTTTTAAGCTCATGCTGCTAGAGGCAGCCTAAAGCCCCAAGACTTGAATCAATACTATGTGTAAGCATCTATGTATAGTTTTTGTTTTGTAATCCAACACAAGAAAATAAATTAACCAATTTTGCATCCAATTCTTTAATGGACACAATATTCCAAAAAAAAAAAAAAGGGTAAATCAAATAACTACAAATACCTCTGAAACATGTTCTATTATACCTAAAGCTAGAGCTTAACATTCTTTGAAATCAAAGATTGGAAATTCTTGGCTTGGTGATCTTGAACCTCTTGATGATGGTGATGCCTCTCCTTCTGGGGGTGTATCCGAGATTGCGGCTAGAATCCGGCGAATGCTAACAGAACGAGCTGGCTTGAAGCTTAATGATCTCATCTTATTCTTTGAGAAAATATCTGAAGAATTGGAAAGGATTAGGTACACCAGAACCTGAACAAGCACAAACATTCCTATCTTTATGAGGACATCATCTAGTAATGACAACTCCAACTCCATTTCTCCAAGATCCCACTTGAATGTTTTTGGACAAGTTTGAATGTTTTATGTGTACACTCTGGCTTGGAGAGACATGTTATATAGGGGGGGAGAATCAAGAAACAGAGTCTTTGACTTGTAGACCAAGTTTGGAAGTTGTTTTCTGACTGCATTGAAAAGTTGATTGAGTAAAAGACTTATAGAATAACCAATAACTAATTGACCAAAAATAGTATACAAAAAGGGTTTGTTGGTTTCTTGGAAGGAACAAATTTTTACAAGTTTTTATCAGTGGTCTGATTTGAAAGTGGCAAAACCCAGAATTAATTAAGGCAAGTTGGGTCTAAACGTGATTTAATTTAAGCTTGAATTTGATTAAACTATGAGGCTGGTGGAGGAGCCACGCAATGCAAAAGCAGCCATTACAAATGATATATTTTTTTATTATTGGGGCTTGTTCCTTATCATTATTTATTTCCAATACTTTCTTTTCTTCCTTTTTTTTTTATTCAAAATAAAAACAACTGAAAGGAAATGGATTGATACTGTATTTGAAAAATGATAATTTAAAGTCTTACAACTTTTAGAGTAATATTCAGCTAGAAAAAAGGACTATTAAAAAGTTGAGGATTACTATCTAGAATTATAACTTACAAAACTATGTAAAAAGTTCATCATCTAGGTTCTCTATTTGCTTCTTAAAATGTTAACATAGAACATATTTTTAATACTATTATTTTGAGATAATTACTTTTTATATTTAGTTCTTCCCTCAAATAGTATGAGGATACATTAAAAATAATTTTATATGTAAAATTTTGAAATGAATATGGACTTCCCATGTTAAATTACATTATCAACACATAAAACTAATAATTTATCGACAATCCCAATTAGTTTGACCATGATTAGGCGGTCACCGACCAACACAAAGGATGATGAAAACATGCCTTAATGCAAGTGAAAAGTTAGAAGTCACGTGGAAAACAATGGAGAAGGCTGTGGAGTTAATAAGGAAAATTATATATAAGTGAAATGTGGCCCCATTGAAGAGATAAAGCTTGTAGTAGGTTGAGCTGGCCTTCACATTGCATGCATACATGCCTAATTTTTACATTACGTTCACGCGTTACGTTGAAAAAACTTGTAGGGAAGAAATTGCTTCCTTAGAGTTACGATTTATTTGCTACTATGGTCTGTGGTCATGCATGCTACGGCTTCGGTATATTCAGTGATGCGAAAGTTTGGATCTCAATTTTGTTAAGGTACACAATTTTATATAATTAGGAATGCCAATGAAAATTTCACGGTGAGGTCCGTTCTCCTACCCTTCTCCTAACCCCATCCTTGTTTAGGAGACACAAGGATAGAGGTACTTAGAGTAGAGGTGAACCGAATTAAATACGCCCGCACCGAATCAGACTAGACTGAAAATATCAATTTTCAACTTATATTCAGTTCAGTTCGGTTTTTTTATGTCAAAAACTTAATTTTTTTTGTTTCGGTTCGGTTTAGGTTAGAAAAACTGACCTGACCTGAAATTAAAGAATTGAGATATAAAAGGCTCACAATTAAAACCAGGCTGACCCAATCTAAAAACCGAACCTATCTAAGTTGGTTTGGTTTGATTTATTCATACAATTCGGTTCGATTCAGTTTTCAGTTTTGAAAACAATTTTTTTTTTTTTTTTTTGGGTTTGATTCGGTTTTACCAAAAATCGAATCGAACCGTACCCACCCCTAGTCAAGAGGGTGGTATTCTCGCCCCCATTCCATTCCTTTGTTTCTCTATTATTTGTTAATACTCTTATTCCCATTTAAACATTTTTTATTTTGTTTGACTTGAACTTTAACAATAATTAAATATATATTTTATTTAATAATATAATAAAATTTCACTATATAATAAATAATCCTATTAAAAGAAAATAATCTATCATTCATAAAATAATCCAAAGGGGGGAGAAAGTGAATTTAGGGGTAAAAAACTATAAAATTTGAAGTTAAATTATTAAAAATTCAAAATCAGTTGGGGAAATGGGATTGGGTGAGCCCACCCCTACCTTGCTCTCGTTGCCATTATTGATTCTCATCTCCGTCACTAAAATGGAGCATTTTCTTCCCTTAAACTTGAACGGGGGAAATTATTGTCACGAGAATAAATTTAGGTTCTATTGGATAGAATATCAGTCCATTGTTAAATGCAAATATTGAAATTAATTGAATACCCTCTTCTAGCACAAATAGTTGTTTATCTCCCCATCAATCTTAGTCGAGGTTTAAGTCTATCGGGTGCATTTTTAAGTTTTGTATATATAAATAGTTTTCTTATTTTATCGTAGAGTAATTGTCTTATGGTTATGAGAGTAGATTTCCAAACCATAAGAGTAATGATTGATTTTGGTAGGTCATGATAAAATTTCGATATATTCATTACCTACTGAAATTTTAGATTTTGAAATGTGATGTCAGCTTTTAATTAACTTAGAACCAATAGTGCATGTGTCGTCACTTCGTTTCAATTCTTTTTTTAGTTATAAATTTATTTATTTTTTAGAGCCTATAACCAATCAAGTGAAGAATCTGTCTAGATTTAGCGAAAGCAAACCACTATAAGCACATCAAGATTACGACTTCCACTACAAAGGTATCCCCACAATTTTATAGTTTACTTGATAAAGGTAACACTCGAAACTCGATTATAAAGGTGAAGGGGAATTACTCAACTATTTTACCAAGAGTGGACGTGATTTTGAGTTTTAACTATTGTAGAGAAAAGGCAAGAAAAAAAAAAAAAAGCAAATCTTTATCCAGAATGTTAAGAAACGAAAAGCTAATGCTTAAATTATAAGTTTCTCTTATTAATCACTTGCAAAATTTGTATCTAACAAATTCACTTTGCAAAGGAGCCGCAAATATGTTTCCGAATAGTATGATAGCATTGCTGAAACTTTTTACAAGATGGATATAAGAATATGCACAAAATCTTAACTAGATATATAAAAATATTCAACGAACAAAAGAATGAACATATTGATCAAGAACTACAATTACTTTAAACATTTTCAATTCTGTGTAAACTAGATCTTAAGATTCTTTGTCATCAATGATAGGAAATTCCTGGCTTGCTGATCTTGAACCTCTAAATGAAGGCGACGCCTCTCCGCCTGGTGGTATGTCCGAGATTGCAGCCAGAATCCTGCGAATGCTAGCAGAACGAGCAGGCTTGAAGCTGAGCGATCTCATCTTGTCCTTGGAGAAAATATCCGAAGACTTGGAAAGGATTAGGTAGACCAAAACCTGAACAAGCACGAACACTCCAATCTTTACCAGGATATCTTCAGCTAATGAAAACTCCAGCTCCATTTCTGATCCAAGAACCCACTTGATGTTTTCTTGACAAGTTTGAATGATTTATGTGTACATTCTAGCTTGGAGAGACATGTTATATAGAGGGGAGAATGAGAAAATGGGGTGTTTGACTTGTAGCCCAAGCCTGGAAGTTGTTTTCTGACTGGATAGAAAAGTTGATTGAGTAAGAAGTTGTTTGAATATCAAAAAAAGCTAGTTGGACCCAATAGTAGTACAAGAAAAGGGCATGGCATGGCCCTATTGGAGGTTTCTTGGAAGAAAGAATGTTTGGCAAGTTACAATTCACATTCATAATCCTGATCTGGACATATTTTTATCTTTAATATGACGTTATATGTTGTCTGGAATGTGATCTAACTATGGGTTGACAGAAATTAATTAAGGCCCAAGTTGGGTTTTAAATGTGATTAATTTAAGTTTAAAATTGATCTAATGGAATTGATTAAAGTATTGACTTAGTGGATGAGCAGCATAAAAAGTGTCCACCATACTTTATTATAAACTTTTGATTAGGGGTTTGTCTTTATTGGCTTGGATTGCTGTTGACAGAAGATAGGAGAGGTCTACCCACATTAAATGAGAAAATTTTCTATACTTTTGTGAGTTGTAGCGCTTAAACCTTGCCCCCTACTATTTTGGGAAGCCAGGTAGATGAGTTAGTGTCACTACACCAAATCATCAATGTATTTGGGAGCATTTTGGTGGCTATTTTTGTAATATAAAAACAGATATGTGTTGTGGTATTGTATTTGAAAAATAAGATTATAACAGGATTTGAGCTTTTGGATAATGAATGATAAAATGAGTTCAAAAATTAATCAACTGATAATTAGGTAAGTGATTTGTCACCGTCATGTTATTCATAGTATCTATCTATAAATTTAACGGTATAAACAAATCACTTGAAAAAACATTTGAATTAATTCTTGAACTAATTTTTTTTTTAATTATGTAACATTAATTACTATATTGAGCAATAGAATTCGATTTTGGAAAACATACAAAATAACAATAATAATAATAATCCCAAAGCATACCATCTCAGTTTCATTTTTGTGAAAAACAGTCTTAAAAGACTGTCAAAATAAACATTATTGTGATTGATTAACGATAAGAATCAAGATAATGATAATTAACAGTTAATAAATAATAATCGAAGCATGCCCCTAATTTAAATAGTTTGACCACGATTCGGTTGTGGCCGTCAGATGACCTAGACAAGTTTCATCTACACAAACCGAAACGTAAGTGATCACGTGCAAAACGACGGATGTCAGAGACTAATACAAATAATGTGAAGTGTGACGCCAGTGTTGAAGAGATAAGGTTCGTGTTGGGATGAGGTGGCCTTGACGCTGCATGCACTGCCAATTCTGCTTATTGTTGCCAGGACGTTGAAGCATTCAGTTCTTCCAGAAGCTTGCAGGGAAGAAGTCGCTTCACCCATACAATACACGCTCATTTTCCCTTTTAAATAAATTGATTCCCTTTTTTTATAAAACTACAAGATAATTTCTTATCAGGATTTAATTACCTTATCGATTAAGATTATTTATTATTAATAAATATTGTATATTTTTTAATAATCATAATTACAATGAATTTAAAGTTATCATTGATCAATAACCTTATCCAATTATTAAGTTAGCAAAATCCTTGTTATCAATTATTAAGTTTGTGAAGAATCGATGAGATTAAATATTATGTGTGTAAGTCAAATTTTGCTTCTTGTGTATGAGATGCATCACCTGATTTTTTTAATAGTGTGTTTAAGCTAATTAGATATGAAGAGGTGATGTGATCGTTTGCCCAACTTAATTAAAACTCAAAATAGTACAAGTTCCGCAACTTTATCTCAATTTGTTTTTTAATATTTAATTGATTTAGATTGGATTTAATGTGTAAGATAACCTGGACTTTCTCTTTTTTATGAAAATCTTTTAATTAGCTTTAAAAAAAAAAAAAAACTTTTAATTGAAAACAATTTGAAATCGATTTGTGATCATTTGGTTTATAAAAGAATTAGCAACAATAAAAATAAAAACACAAACAAATTGTGAGAACACATTACTAAGCCAGGCCCAGCTGACTGTTGTTTGAAGATTGCAGTGGCAGAGTCCATCCAGGCCCAGCACAATCGGATATATCCGACCCAAGACCCACTGGCTCCCTTCCTGGCCCACCAACTTTGACCATTGATTCTTGATCTTGAGTTCTTCGGATTCTCTACACAACCTGATTGGCTCCTCAAACATCATTTATTTTCACTCAAAAATCACCTACCCTCAAGCCTACATAAGCTCATTGATGAATACGCCAACTCAAAAATTAAAAGCCTTCTGAGACTTCTTACCTAAACAAATCAAATAAGAGCACTAATTTCAATCCAACAACTAGTAGGTTTATAATCCGGATTCTACTCATTTGTTTTTAATGCAAGAAATGTATTTTCTTTATAATAGAGAACTACTTTCTTGCATTAAAAAAAAAAAAAAATTTAAGATCTAGTACTTATTAATTTTGTAGTCGAACTAATACGTCACCCATAAATTAAAATGATAATTTTGAAGAGAAATGAGTGAAAGCTTTGACAAGTTAATTAAGGGCAAATTACACTAAAGTACCCGGACCTATTGAATTATTACAGTCATAATGCGAGTTTTATCTAAATTACACCTAAATACCTTTGACCTGGTTTGACTAACAATCCATTAACTGTAAAATTAACATCTCAAGGGTAAATTCGTCTTTTTATATATCAAATAATATTATTTAAACAAAATGTCTCTCTCTCTCTAAAAAACAAAATCTCTCTCTCTCTCCTTTTTTTTTTTTTTCTTCTTCTTCTTCTTCTGCTTCTGCTCGTCATCTTCTTCTTCTTCTTCTTCTTCTTCTTCTTCTTCTTTTTCTGCTCTTCTTCTTCTCTGGGTTCCAATGGAACCCAGATCTGGGTTCGAATTCGAACCCAGATCTGGGTTCTAATCGAACCCAGTAAACTGGGTTCGAATCGAACCCAGTAAACTGGGTTCGAATCGAACCCAGTTTCTGGGTTCCTTCGAACCCAGATCTGGGTTCGAAGGAACCCAGAAACTGGGTTCCAATGGAACCCAGATCTGGGTTCCAATGGAACCCAGTTACTGGGTTCGAAGGAACCCAGATCTGGGTTCCTCCGAACCCAGTTTCTGGGTTCCTTCGAACCCAGATCTGGGTTCGAAGGAACCCAGTAACTGGGTTCCAATGGAACCCAGATCTGGGTTCCAATGGAACCCAGTTACTGGGTTCGAAGGAACCCAGATCTGGGTTCCAATCGAACCCAGATCTGGGTTCCTCCGAGCCCAGTAAACTGGGTTCGAATCGAACCCAGTTTCTGGGTTCCTTCGAACCCAGATCTGGGTTCGATTGGAACCCAGTTACTGGGTTCTTCGATTGGAACCCAGTTACTGGGTTCCTTCGAACCCAGTTACTGGGTTCCAATGGAACCCAGATCTGGGTTCGATTAGAACCCAGTTTCTGGGTTGCAATCGTGTCATCTTCTGTTCTTGTTTTTTTTCCCTTTTTTGCGTGGTGATGGTTGGTTGCTAGTGGTGATAGTTTGTTGTTTATGTGCTATATTGATTTGAGGGTGGTTGTGGTGGCAATTCAATTGAGATGACTGAGTTTTTAACATATAAAAGAAGAAGAGAGGAAGAAGAACAGAGAGATATCGAGAGAGGGAGAGAGAAATTTGACATATAAAAATACCATTTTGCCCTTGGGACGTTTATTTTGCCGTTGATGGACTGTTAGTCAAACTCAGTCAAGGGTATCTTTGTGTAATTTAGTCTAAACTCGCATTATTATTGTAATAAAACAATAGGTCGAGGTACTTTAGTGTAATTTTCCCTAATTAATAATTCAAATGATTGTACTATTCTTTGATAAGAATAGTTGAACATTTTTCTTGATCTTAAGAGATTAATGGTTTAAGTCTTACCTTTATCCTTTAAAATACGATGTAGATAGTTCTCTTTTCGATTGATTATGAAAGTAATTAATCTCTTGATTTTAGAGGTAGTTATCCGAGCCATTTTAGTAGTGTATATTTTCGACAGATCCTTACAATTCTCTGATATATAAAGTGTC
This sequence comes from Nephelium lappaceum, assembly GCA_021234005.1. Taxonomy (NCBI): domain Eukaryota; kingdom Viridiplantae; phylum Streptophyta; class Magnoliopsida; order Sapindales; family Sapindaceae; genus Nephelium; species Nephelium lappaceum. Next base: position 26,578 of record JAIZFV010000058.1, read on the forward strand.
AACTTTGAAAAAAAAAATTATAATAGGGTTTAAGTTTAGATGTGTATTTTAAGAATAAATATTTGTTACATAATCAAGACTTAAATACAGTATTTAATTTGGGGTACTATTAACCTAACACACATTAATATTTACAAAATAACTAATGAATTTATTTATTATTTATACTCGAATATTAATATGTATCCTAAAGAAACAAGTTAATAGTAACATTTAATTTTAGCAGTATAATCTCGACAGGCTTCACTAGGTCCCAACATGTCAAACACACAAGCATGACCAATATCATTGTATCAATCTGTATGACCTTCAATGAATTCACCGCACATGATCACAACAAGGCCCTTTATTTTTTAACATTTTTATTATTACTTTCAAACCCTTAACGGCCACATTGCCTAGAAAATCAAATCGAATCCATTTGAACTTTTCAAAACGTTGCGTGTGGGAAATGTCACCTTCAACTGACTGTGAATCCCAAAGCCAACTTTATTAATATAATAATTTATTAATCTTTGATAAAAAAATAAAAAAAAATTAATCTTTTTCCAAAAAAAAAAAAAACAATTAATTAATCAAAATCGATCAATAAATTAATTAATCGATAATAAAAACAACGAAAGTCACCGCAACTAAACAAGAAGCAAGTCACCAAAAAGCCAAACCCCACATGAACAAAAAAGGATCTTAAACTGCTTCTCAAACATGCAAGGTGTACAAAGTTCCATGCTTGATTTCAAATTTATTATAAAGTTTTGATTTTTTTTTTTCCTTTTTTATGGTTACAATGCAAAGAGAGGAACCATATCTTTGACTCTTGTTGTTGTGTATGCATTTGTCTGAAAACATAATAAATCTAATTTAGACACGTAAATTGCGGGGAGCCAGCTTGAACGGACATTTCTCCACGTTGGTGTCTTTGTGGGGGTTTTTTTTGGGGGGGTTCTAAAGGTGCAATTATTGAAAGCTAAAGTGGGTGGTGATTGAATATTCAAAGAGTTCACAGTTGCAGTTTCTCATCTGGGTAAGTTTCAAAATTTTATTTTGATTATTTTGTTGTTGTTGTTGTTGTTGTTGTTTTTTCTTTTCTTCTTGTTGGTTGATTCGTGATTGAGTTCTTGGATTGAAATTCTCATCTGGGTGTTTTTGTTTTTGATCAAATCTGTTATGCTTTAATTGGTAATCTATGTAAGTTGTATGAGTTCAATCTGCTTGATTTGAGGACTTGAAAAAAGTTGTGATTTTTTTTTGTTCAAGTGGGATTGTTGTTAAGAGTAGAATCTGATCAGTTGATTTATTTTCTGTGATCTCTTTGTTGATTAATAAAATTTGAAGAAGATTGTGATGAAAAATAATATAGATTTAAGTTTTGTTCTGATGACAAACCAGGTGAACTGACTGAGCTGTCTAGAGCAGTAGAAGTCATAATTAATGTTATTTTCTTTGTTTCTTTTTATTGCATCTTGGAAGCTTTTAGTTTTGTAGTAGTGAAAGCTGATTGAAGTGGAAGTTTCATGCTATCAAGTTTTGAGTTGGGAGACATAGGTCTTTTCTGGTATTCAAGCTTTTCAGTTCATATTCTGAGCTAATTAGCCCACATTGCTTTGATTGGTTGATATCAGTGATCTGTTAGTGACATAGTAATAAAGTCTGTACGTATTTATGCTTCTAATGGAATTTATCATTGTCTTTTGGTTATGGCGATTGAATATTGTAGGGTTATCAACATGGGGGTGTTGTGGACAATGACAATAGTTGTTCAGGAACCATGCACAAGCTTTTGTCACTGTTCCTGGACCATGGAAAAGTGGTCTCACTGCCCTTCATGGCATGATAGCATCTTCTTGCACTTTGATATTTTTCTTTTTTTGACCTCTTTATATGATCTCTACGCTTTTCTCCATAAATGGAAATTTTAACTTTGTTTTGTTGGCTTGCAGCTTGCTTTTGTCTGAATACTTTACCTCATTTTTTGATCCCTACACTTTGTGACGGATCGTGTGGTTCTTTACCATACCGTAATATATTAAATATTAGAAATATTTAAACCTGCTTTTTCCTTGGATTAGAGACTTTGCAGAATATTGATTTTTAATGTCTATCATCCTATTTGTCACAGGGTAAAACTGCTTAAGAATATTATTAGAAAGTGATATAGTTGAAGTGCAAATTTTGCTATTGATTTGGTTTGGAGAGGAAGAGAAACATAATAGCATTGGCATTTAAGGGATGAAAGCATGGCTCCTGGAGGAGGAATATGCAAGGAAATCATTGAGTCTCGCATTCCGTTTGCAGATTATGATACAGCAACTTCCAATGTGGAGTTAAGGGGTTCTCCTTGTAGAAAAGCTACAACTGGTTTTGGTGGGAATCTTGGAACTACATCAACTAATGATGTACATGAGTTACTTGAGTGCCCTGTTTGCATGAATTTAATGTACCCGCCGATTTACCAGGTATATTCTTCTGCTTAGCAAAATCATTTGGATGTTTCCATTGTGTTCATGCTTTATCTCAATATACATAAATAGACAAAAGTCTTAAATTCGGAATTACTTGTCATTAATTGGCATGATGGATGTTATAACTTGCCTAACATAGAAGGGAGATGTCATACAAAGTGAAACAATGTAAAATTTGTCAATTATTCAAAAAAAAATATATTTTTTCAGCTAACATACAAATGCTATGGTTGTGCACATTGTAGAAATTACTGAGTTGCCTGTTTCTGGAAATGCTGTTTGTTGTCTACCATGATTTGCTACTTAGCTTTATCGGAATATTCATACAATTATAATTGCACACAAATTTTCCCATCACATATTCGCATTCAGTGTAACAAAGTTCTATTTTTCACATCTTCTCCAATTTGAAAGTTGATGAACTATGACATTTTGCAACATATACGTATATATAGTGCTTGTAACATAAAATATCAGTCTTGATCTTTGTGTAGTGATAAGTTCTTTGATTTTCTATAATAGTGTCCGAACGGCCACACTGTATGCTCAACTTGCAAGGTCAGAGTACGCAACTCTTGTCCAACTTGCCGCCATGAACTTGGAAATATAAGGTGCTTGGCTCTGGAGAAAGTAGCTGAGTCACTGGAACTTCCTTGCAGATATCAGATTTTGGGTTGTCATGATATATTCCCGTATTACAGCAAGCTGAAGCATGAAAAGATCTGTAAATATCGACCATACAATTGCCCTTATGCTGGAGCTGAATGCTCTATCACTGGTGATATCCCATTCCTTGTCACGCATCTCAAGAATCATCACAAAGTTGACATGCATGATGGGAGTACTTTCAATCACAGATATGTCAAAGCCAATGCCCAAGAAGTTGAAAATGCTACATGGATGTTAACAGTAAGATCTTAGTCTCTCTCTTCATGAAACATGTATTTGATGTTTTTTTCCTATTAAAATCTGCATTATCTAAACGACTTGATTTATTGAGCATATGTATCCAATTTTTACGTGATTTATTTTAGAAAACGTAAATAATTCACTAATCTTGCATATTGGACAATCAATTCTGACATATCATTCATGAAAATTTCAACTCATTTTGAGATATTTTTGTTAAATTCAAATCATAAAAGGGAAGTGGACATCTTTTGACAGATCTTGCTATAATTTTTTTTTCCGTCTGTCCATATTTAACTGGGGCTGGTTATTTAGTTTACTGCAAAATCTGCATATTGAAGAGTTGAAATATCAATTGAGAAGAGGTGAACCTTTTTTTTTAAGGTGTGCGGCCAATAGGTAGTCACCATATAATTGAATGGTTTAGGCCCTTCAAAACACATGTATATAATAATAACATGCAATTAAGCTGATCTTTTACTATAACCGGCATTGTGATTTTCTTAGAACATGTTAGTTATACTGAAGGTAAGTTGTCCTTGAATTTCCATCTCAGTTTCCTCCCCATTAATGTAAATTTCTTTCGTGTTTGGTTTATTTTTGGGATAGAATTTATTTTTTTTTCTCTCTTCCTCCACATTACTAACTATTCACAGTTTGTGGCCAAGATATAGTTGTTATTTGTATATTGTGCATTGGTTTGTTGCTGTATAGAACAACAAATTGAGTTTGGATGTGTTCTAAGCAGATACATTTCGTATTGTGTTCTGGTTTGTTGCTAAAGAAGACGGACTACAAATCTAAAATAGTCAAGAACCAAATACTTAAAATTGACTTTCGATGCTTCTAATGTCAAATCTCAATATGACTTTGTTCTCGTCTCTGGTATCCAAGGCTTTTCATTTCCGTGACATGGATATGAAGATACATAGTTTTACCTAAACTCTGATTATATCGAAAAAATAGTAGTAGGAAATATAATAAAACACATAGGAATGATGGTGTTGTTTTGCATTTTCATATATTTTCTGGTTATTACACCATGGTTTCGGAAAAACAGATAATAGTGTGATGGTAGAGAAATTTTCAGATTTCATTTTTGTTGATCAGCCCAGATCTATCTAAAAATGCTAAAAGTGCTCTGATCTGGTGCAGGTTTTTAATTGTTTTGGCCGACAGTTTTGTCTGCACTTTGAGGCTTTTCACCTCGGAGCAGCGCCTGTTTACATGGCCTTCCTTCGATTCATGGGTGACGAAGATGAGGCTAGACAATTTAGTTACAGCTTGGAAGTTGGTGGAAATGGCAGAAAGCTTACGTGGCAAGGAATACCCAGAAGCATCCGCGACAGCCACAGGAAGGTTCGAGATAGTCAAGACGGGCTAATCATTCAGAGAAATTTGGCACTTTTCTTTTCGGGTGGTGATAGACAGGAACTGAAGCTGAAAGTAGCTGGCCGAATATGGAAAGAACAGTGAGAGAGACAGAAACCTGAAATTACATAATAGATTATATTCTCTAGCAGAAAAATTTGCATCAGATATATGAGAAGAGTAAAATAATGAAAGAGGCTGGTAGAGATACTAAACAACTACTTAACTTGTCTACTTCTCTGTAAATGTGTAGATATATTGATTATTTTCCCCAGATTAATATCACCTTTTTTTCGCTTAACTTGTTGAGGATATCTATGCATCTACCTTTCAAGTCACTCTTTTATGTTCATGAAGTTTCAGCTGTTAGCTCCATGGAAGTTCACTCATGATCATGTTCTGAGGTTAAGGTCTTGTTTTTAATTAATCAGGCAAATTAAGTGGAAATTTATTGCAATATATGTTGAATAAGTAGAAATCCAAGACCCTGATCCCCTCTTTATCTCTGGCAATTTATTGTAATATATGCTGTATAAGTAGAAATTTTCATGTGAACACAATTTGCATGTCAAAAAACTGTGAAGATTCATTTATTAGTTAAGTGAATCACTAAAGTATGGGTAAATTGCCAAATCTCCCTGAGCTTTGGCATAATTGCATAAAAATGACGATATTTGAGAAATTGTATTAACCTCTCATGAGATTCTAGAAATTCATCACAAATCTCCCTTGTAGTCAGTTAATAATTAGTCAACTACCGTTAAATTAAAATCATGAAGGATAAAATAGTCAATTCACAGTTAATAAATATTTTAATTAAAAAATCATAATATAACATATATATTTTTAAATACCTTCATTTTTTACCTCTCATCTCCACATTTATTTTCTACCTTTCATCTTCTACCTCTCATCTTCCTCATCTCCATTTTCATCTTCTGCATTCATCAAAATCATTACTTTCATCATTTTCATCAAATCGAACATCACACAAACAAAAAACAAATTTTAAAGTTAATGATTGATCTTGTCTCCAGTGTTGAAGGCCGATCTTCGACATTGAAGACTCTCTGGTCTCCATCGTCAAAGATCAGATCTAGAGACATCTCCATCGCTGGAGACGACATCTCCAATGATGAAGATGAGTGGTCTCCATCACTGGAGACCAAGATCTGGTCTTCCATAGAGACGTTTTTTTTAATATTTTATTTTTTAATTAAATTAAAAATATATATTATATTAATTTTAAATTTATTGAAAATATTTTAGTCTTTTTGTCTCTTTGATTGTTGGTCTTGAGGATTTAATAGTTGTTGACTGATGATAGGAGAGATTTGCACTGAATTTTTAAAATCTCAAGAAAGGTTAGTGCAAACTTCTCAAATATCGTCATTTTTGTATAATTATGCCAAACTTTAGACTGTTTGTGCAATTTACCCTTAAAATATAATTTGAACCCTTAGTTTGACTGTTGGAACTTGAGATCCAAATAGGGTCCAACTTAATTACCTTCACAGGATAAGAACTAGTAATAGAAATATTCTATAAACAAATACATTACATAAATATTTCTTCTACTGCATTTGATCCAACGCAAACTGTTGGCATGGTCTTACATTCAGGAGAACAAAAAATAACAAGCTCTCCTATCTTTATTTATGGATTGCCTCCTCCCCCCCCTCCCCCCTCCCCCCCCCCTCTCTCATATGAGTCATTCTTTCATCTTCGTGTGGACAAATCCTCTCATATGGGAGCAATATTTTGGACCGTGGCACCAGTGTTCCTATACTTATAGTTTCTTAGGCCAATCCTAATCCTTAAAAATAAAGAAAAAAAAACCTGTTATGTCTATTACACACTCACATATATTTGAACTAGCTAGTATATATTTTAAACCGAATCAAACTTGAGAAATAAAAACCAATACACCTTCAGTTGGTAGTGCGGTACAGTTGCATCCACCCCTTAGTGTTGCTCATCTTGAGTCATTAAGTCAAGGTTTGAATTACAGCTGACTTATTTGATTTGTGAATAATTTTCTCATTTCGTGAGTTGTGTATTTTTTTTTTTTCCATTCTTAGGAGCCGTCCTTCCGCTTTTAAGATGCTTAGTTTTAAACTATGTCTTAACATCTTAATCAAGAGAGTCTAAAAGTGATAAATATACTTGTAATATATCAAAAAAAAAAAAAAAAAAAAACTAAAACCATCCCTTGCAATCTTATTATTAAGTCGAAACATAATACCGTCTCAAGAATTTGTCCCACAACCATCGGATCACTTAATGAAACGATGTCCTTTGACCTTTTTAACATGTCACTAAAACCCTAAACCCTGTTCTACTACAATGAAATAAAAAACCACAAAAGCCAAAAACAAAGTAGAGAAGAAATGCTATTGAGAGCCAGAAATCTCTCCCCTTCAAAACTGAAACCCATTATTTCTCACTCTCTAACCAAAATCACAAAACCCCATCTTCCAAGCCCCACAAATTCTCCTTTAAAATCCTTAACAACAACAACAACAACATCATTCTTCTTCACTTCACAATTCACGACTATAACCCCATCACCACCACCACCATCACCTTCATGTTTGACCCTCAGCAGAGACGGAAATTACGACGATGCCACCCCAACAACCGCCGTCTGCCCCGGCTGCGGAATCCACATGCAAGACGCCAACCCAAAGCAGCCTGGTTTCTTTATCAAACCCACCTCACAAACACCAGCCTCCATCAAAAGAACCCATCTTGTCCCAGTTTCCACTGACTTGGAGGAGTTTTCTAATTCTGTCAAAAGGGGCAGCCTCGTTTTCCATAACAACAACGCCCCAGATGCAGAACCGGTCAAAAAACCGGTGGTCTGCGCCAGGTGTCATGCTTTAAGGCACTACGGGAAGGTGAAGGATCCAACGGTGGAGAATCTGTTGCCGGATTTCGATTTCGATCACACGGTTGGGAGGAAGCTGTTGTCTGCAACGAAGGCCAGGTCGGTTGTGCTGATGGTGGTTGATGCAGCTGATTTTGATGGGTCGTTTCCACGGAAGGTTGCGAGGATGGTGTCAGAGACGGTTGAGGAGAACAAGCTTGCTTGGAAGGAAGGTAAATCCGGAAACGTACCTAGAGTTGTTTTAGTAGTTACAAAGATTGATTTGTTGCCAAGTTCGTTGTCGCCTACTAGGTTAGAGCATTGGGTGAGGCAGAGAGCTAGAGAGGGTGGTGTTAGTAGGATCACTAAGTTGCATTTTGTTAGTGCTGTCAAAAACTGGGGCTTGAAGGCTCTTATTGATGATGTTGTGGAATTGGCGGGAAAGAGAGGGAATGTGTGGGTGATAGGGGCGCAGAATGCGGGGAAGAGTACTTTGTTGAATGCTATCGCGAGGTGTGTTGATAGAGGAGGAGGAGAGGAAGGGAAGAAGGTTGCGAGTCATTTGACAGAGGCGCCTCTGCCTGGGACCACGCTTGGGATTGTGAGAGTGGAAGGTGTTTTGCCTGCTCAGGCCAAGTTGTTTGACACGCCGGGGTTGTTGCATCCTCATCAGATTATGACTAGGTTGAATAGGGAGGAGCAGAAGCTTGTCAATGTTAATAAGGAGTTGAAGCCGAGAACATATAGGATCAAGGTTAGTGTGTGATTTCATATTGGTTGACTGACAATATAAGAAATGATTGACAAGTTGTGAATTCCTTTTTTATTTTTTCAATTAATTTATTTACTTTTTATTGAGGAAGAAAATATGATTATTTGGTTAGTTATGTGTATTAGAAGATTCTTTTATTTGGAAAAAACTGATTTAATGCATTTGAATATGAAGAATAGTATGATAATTGTGATTTTATTTGGTTTCTGTTGGTGGATTGAAACGGTGTTGTAGGGTTCAAGTCGTAGACTCCAATTGTTTGTCAAGTTTTGTGTGGTTGGGATATATAAGTGAAACATTGTATGTTTTCAATGTTCTGAGAGTAATGAGAATTTTTTGTTAAAACATTAACAGTGTAGCATTGCCCTCTGGTAGAGGCACTTTCGCTTTAGACAGCACTGGGAACATAAATTAGAAATGTACTATAATTTGATTTGCAAGACTTTGTTAATGTCAAATCCATGCATGGGAAGGATAATTAGGATGTTCCGGTGATCATTTTTGTTAAATATAACAAGAAATTACTTAGATGCTTACTTATCTGTAGTACTAGTTTGTGTGGTCATGCAGTTGATAAAACCTTGAAAAGATAATACATATATGCAGTGATGATCACATTTGGACTGTATTGAAGTTTCCGGGATCCCATCTTGGCTGCTGGATCAATCCAATGTCCAAGAAACTTGTTACAAAAATTTTCTTAGAAGAAAAAGTAAACATAAAAGTAGTAAATAGTAAACATCTTTCTCTTTTCTCAAACTGTCAGACTCTTTTTAATTTATCACATGTTGCTCAAGTGTACCGGACCCTCATTTCAATTTACTTCTTTGCCCTGTTCTGTTTTGTTTGTTGAACCTATTGTGGTTGTGAGTTTGCATTCTTCGTAAAATTTAGTTGAATTGTCATTCCAGTTAGATAAAATGACTCTGATTTTGTCAAATGTTCGAGGGGCAAAGAGAGAAAGATAAGGGTGGAAAGAGAGGAAGTTTTTAGAAGGAAATTGAAAAGAGTGTTTGGCATTCTTGGGCAAGAGTGATAGATTGAAAAGAGTTTGATACCTTGAGAAAACAAGAAAGATGTTTACTATTTAATAATTTTAATTTTATTTTTAATTTTTTTAGCAAGTATCTTGTCCGGGTTCCCAGAAACTTCAATACAGGCTGGGATCCCACATGTGATCATCTCTCTCTCCATATATATATTGACAAGTTTTTCTGCTACCTAGTTAGGAATTTTCATATTCAACAGAGTGTTGGTGGTTTAATGTTCTTATCTAATTGAAATTAATTTTCTGATTGCATGCATAATGTAAGCTTGCCAGTGATGTTAATTTAGCTTCATTATGTGTTTATCTCATGTTAGCATCATTTGATTGTGGCAGGCAGGTCATTCAGTCCACATTGCTGGGCTCGTGAGGCTGGATGTTGAAGAATTATCAGTAGATTCTGTTTACATCACTGTATGGGCGTCACCTTACCTTCCACTTCACATGGGGAAAACAGAAAATGTTCACATGATGCTTGAAAATCATTTTGGTCGTCAGTTACAGGTATAATTTTTTTGGTTTATCCCAGTTCAATGGATATTAGTTTTCACATTTAACAAAATCTATAACTTGGAGAATCTTGAATGAATGAGTATATGGATTCATATAAACACCATATGCCTGTACCTTTGGCTCCTAATAGTGTTCTCCTAGATGTATGTGTAGAACAGTTTTATAAGCTTAAAGAGATTAATTACATTATGGGTTAAAACCTTGCAATATTTTTGGAAACATATTCTTTCTCAATGAACTTTTGGCAATCCAATGTTGAAGATTTTAGCTTTGGCATAATTTTATGCCTGATTTTGCATATTGCAGTATATATTTTGGAGCTTGTAATTCCTAACTACTCAAATAAGATATGTTTTACTTCATTCATTTAAGCATGATGCGTTTTTTTTTTTTTGGTTTTTTAATTATGTAAATGTCATACTATCGCCATTGGTTCTTTCTTCAGCCACCAATTGGAGACAAACGAGTCAAGGAGCTTGGAAAATGGGTGAGAAAGGAATTTCGCGTCTCAGGTGACAGTTGGGATTCAAGTTCTGTAGACATTGCTGCTGCTGGACTTGGTTGGTTTGCTGTTGGTCTTAAAGGAGAGGCAAAATTAGGTGTCTGGAGCTATGAAGGAGTTGGCATTGTCCTTCGCAATTCTTTACTTCCTCATAGATCCAAGTTGTTTGAAGTCACTGGATTTACAGTCTCAAAAATTGTCTCCAAAGCTGATCAGGCCCTTAACAAGTGTAAGCGGCAAAGCGAAGGTAAGACAAAAGAGAGAGACTCCGAAGCAGCAGAACCAACCGAATCATCATTATTAACAGCTGATTTAGAGTCGACTTCATGCTACACCGGCAGCTTAATTTATTACTAGAAAATGATAGAGTACGGGATGTCCCCTGTGACACACTCGAGCTGCCAATGGTTCTGTCATTATTTATTCTACTTTGAGCAGACCGTGACTTCATTTGGCTACAGATTTCCTAGGGAATAATATCTAAAAGATCAATTTTTTGATTCCAACCAGAGGCATAAGCATACACAAACTGCAGTGATTTGGGGTGAAAGTGAATAGCACAAATGCTGCGAGACTCTTCATCTGATATACCAGGAAATGGTTTCCAGATTGAAACTTGTTTCAGTACTCAAATGAATATCTGCCTTTTGTGCTCGTAAGTAGGGAGCTTTTGTATTTAACCCCTCTCCGGAAACAGATTAAAAAAATATATTTTCAGATACCCTTTAAAAAAATTTTGTTAATAAATGTTGACATTACCCTTATTTTGATCTCTGTAAGTTTTGTCGTGGTTTGGAGATGCTTATTCAAGAGTTCCTCTATTTCGTCATTTACTCAATTAATTTAGTTTGACTCGTTCAAATAAGTTGTACTCTTATTTGGAGGTTTTACTATTAATAGCTGACTGTTTTACAGATCAGCAGTTTCATCATCTAGTCTCCAAATTTTTCTTGCTTGAGGATTTGAGTGAGTTTCTGTGATTACCTCAGAAAGTTTTTGATTTCATGTAATCAAGTCAAAGAAATTTGGCATTTATAATTTGGAGGCAACTGACATTGGCACTCCCGATTTACTTTTCTTTCCACGTGGCAACTGTCTAGTTGATATTTATTAATTAAATCATCTATATTAAATGATATATAAACCCAAAAGTTTGCTTTAATATTGTTTTAAGAATGATGGTGATGCCGTCTCTATCTGTTGATACGGTGAGAATGATTGGTAAAATAGTATCATTTCTTTTTTTTTTATCATTTTTATTGGGTTTTTTTTTTTTTTTTATTAGTTTGTCTTATCATATTAATTATGAGATAGTTTCATGAAAAAATTGTTTCCCTTACTATTATTGTAATATAAAGAAAATTTTTTGGAGTATCCAATCAAATTGGAGATGTGTCTATATTCCATACAACATATGTTTATGATTTATTAAGAATTTATTATTATTATTATTTTTTTTAAATAAGAAATTTTTCTAGCTTTCACTCCCACTTAAAATTAAGATGGTAAGAATCCTCCCCCAGGTACTTTAATGAGGTATGCTCATTTCGTGATTAATTCTTCTCAGTTCTCATTCTCCTTTTTTATTTTCTCTCCCCCAAATGTGTTATCAACATATGTACATGGAATTTGTTTGTAAATGTATACATATGGGTTGGCTGCCAGATTTTTTCTTGGTTGAATTATTTGATGGGGCCATCTGACTTCTAACAATGAGATATCAGTTCATTCTCTGGGGAATTTTAGTCCATAAATTCATGCAAGAAGCAAAGCCACAACTCCAAAAGGACGGTTCAAGCTTGATGTGATGTCTACCATTTACACTTCAGTAGCCACATTTTTAGGTTGTAAACATGTTGTCCTGATTAGTTGTATCTTTTCCGATCATTCACATGCTTTTCTCTATTTTTGTTGAGTTGATTTGGTAAACATGATTATAGCAACCACATTGAACTAATTATGCCCTGATTATAGCAACAAATTACGTAACCGCATTGAACTAATTATGAGTTTCCAAGTTCTTGAAAAACTAACTAGTATACTTTCAAAAAAATTATGCTTGCTAACTCAGGAAAAATAAATAAATAAACACATTGCTAGTAATGTTTATGTCTTCATTCTAATTTCATCATGAACAATTGTTTAAATCACAAGTGTAATGATTTAGATTGTAAGTTCTGATTAAAAAATATCATGGTCTCAAAGGAATTTCCTTTTTTTTTTTTTAAAAAAAAAAAAGGGAAAATAAAAATTATACATATATCATAAGAACTCTAATCAGGACCTAATTTTTAAAGAATAACATACGTTTTCAATCTGCATAAACCATTCGTATGCCTTCTCGTATTACCGACTTGATTGTAATATTGAGTAAAGGAGGTTGGTCTAGTGGTAAAGCCCACCTGTCACACAACTTCAAGTGACGGATTCGACTTAGGCAAGGTTTAAAACCATTTTACCCACTTCCTTTTCTTTTTCTTAATTGATGATGACTAAAAAAATTTAAAAAGATTTTTTAATCTAACACAGCGAACCATTCCTCTTCGATTTGGACACTACAGTGCAGACTATTTCACGTGAGAACAACTGGTCCTCAAAGTCGCATTAACAAAAGTTGTTGTCAAGGAGACTATGACCTATTTAATATAATAACTTCTTACTACCTAATTGATATTATTTATCTAGCTAGATTCAACATTTCAAATAAAATATTTCAAATCTTAAATATTTTAACAAGTTATTTCACACAAAAGAACCCACCATTGTTCATATAATTTGGTTCTCTACTGATACTTTGAGGATTCGAGATTTACTATCCACAAAATTTAGAAACCTACCTCATTGATATTATTAATTAATGGGAAACCTCATGAATGTATATTTAAGGAACATGCCAGTAGGTCACTTCAATTATCAGTCACCTACTTCATATTTTTAACTACACTAAGGAACTCTTGGTAAACATATGAAATTGGCAAATTTTGTGGTCACCCAGATTCCCCACGACTAAATATTGTACTAGTTGACAAATTCATAATTAAACAGTTATTCTAGCATGATGATATTAATATATACAATTTAGTCATACTGATAATTATAAAAAAAAAAAAAAAATCTAATCATGCATGTTTGGCACCACTTATTAATTGGTGGCAGTTGAAATCTAATTAAATTTGGATAAGTTTCCTTATTAATTAAAAATTCGGAAAAAGAATTTTATAATAAACTCTACTGAAATTATTTTAGTCAAATCCTCTTATGGTACATACATCTAACCGAATATATTTGTTTTTGAGAGAAACAACTAACCGATTATTAAAAGGGGTATTTCTAAATAGCCCCAACTTTTACTCATAATAAGAAAATATTCTCCATAATTTCGTAATTAGTAATTTTACACCCCATAGTTTAATTAAATAAGTAAACAACACCCGATCTTATCAATTCTGTTAGAGGAAAGCTATTGCTGTTAGCGGTGGAAGAGTAAATTGGTAAATGAAACTAATAAATAAATATTAATTAATAAAAATATAATAAAAAATTAAAAAAAATATTATTAAAAGAATGGTTAATCTCTATCATGCATCTAGATGATGGAGATCCAATTAAAAATTAATTTAGTATGAAAAAATTTAAAAAAATAACTGTAATCCAACCCAAGTCACCAACCTCTCTCTCTCTCTCTACCAGCACGATCTATCTCTCTCTCCACCCTTCCATCCACAAGTCACCCACATCCACCGCCGCCAACCGTCGCTCTACCCAATCTTTCTCCGTTTGCACTCTCCTTTCTCTATCACCATCATTCTCCTCCATCATCGTCCAAAGCTTTGTACATGTTTTCCTCCATTACATCGCCGCTCTCCCCTCCATCCACAAGTCACCCAGAGAACTAGGTCAAGAGACCCATAAGAACTTTGGATCTCCAGTGATGGTTTGGTTTAATTTGATTGAGTGGTTTGGTTTGATTGAGTTTTTTTTTCCCCATTTTTTTTCTATTGATGCGTTTTGGTAAAATCTAGTTTTTGCATTGAAGATAGTCCAAAGGAAGGAAAACGGTCAACATGTGAAGCAATCAAATTCATTGTTGAAGACGATGGCGGCTATGATGGGGAAGCAAAGACTGTCGATGATGTTCACGTCTACAGTGATGTTTAAAAAGGCTATAGATGATAAAGAAGGCTAGAGTGTTGTTGATGAAGTTATAGCGGTATTCACTCTTGATGATGCTGATTGCGAGAGGCATAGAAGGACACTGTTAATTTTAGTTCCGATTAAGAATAAAGTTTCATTTCGATAAAGAGTGAGAGTAAGATTTTTGTAAATTCACCGAATTTGGTGGGAAAACAAGATTTTAACCACCAGAACTTTGGGTATCTAGCGATGGAGATCCATTCGCTGGAGACTAGAGCTCTATTTTTTCTTTTTTGTTTTTTTTTTTCATTGATATGGTTTGATTTGATTGTATGCAGAAGAAGACATGACTGAGTGGGTGGAAGGGTTGTGGTTTGATTGGAAAAGAAAACGTGATTATGGTTTAATCTAGAACTAACTTTTATATATATTTTTTTTATTTTTTTTCCAATGTTTTGCTTTTTTTTTTTTTTTTTTTTTTTTTTTTTTTTTTTTTTTTGTTTAATAACATTATTATTAATTTTAATCTCCCATCGTCCATTTCAAAGATGGATGCTGGAAATCAATATGATTTTTTATTTTTTTTTATTTTTTATATTTTAGTTTTAGTTTTTTTAAAAAAAATTATTTAATAATTTAATAAATTATTATATTGATTTTATCTCCCACCATTCATTTCAAAAATGGACGGTGGAGATCTTTTTATATATATTTTTATTTTTTAAATTTTATTTTAATTAAATTTGAATCAAGAGTAAATAAGTCATTTATTGCTCTGTATGTGTTAGTGTCAACTTTTTAATGGAAAAAACCAATAAAAGGGTGAAAAAAAACACTAATTATAAAACTATGGGAGTACTTTCAAAAAAAAAAAAAAAAACTATGGGAGTACATTCTTATTATGAGTAAAAATTGGGGCTTTAGAAATATCCCTTATTAAACGCCAAACATGTACTGACGTACGACTACTTGCATTTTCCATGTGGGATCTCAGTTTTGATTTGGACTTGCATTTACGTATATATCTACAGGGTACGTAATCTATTGTGGGCATAATAATGATCATGGTCTATTAAATTTTATAAAATTAAATACTATATATATGATGCTGCTTTCGTAACATAAAAAAAAATATATATATATTAATGACTTAAGTTATTTTGAATTTAAATTCAGTCCTAATGTAATATTTTTAATGTTTCGAATATCTATTAACATACGACAAACTTTATAAATAGATGGGTAAAATAAAATTATTATTATTTTTTTATTATTTTGGGAAAACTTCATTTTAGTCTATAAGGTTTCGCGAAATATCAAAATTTTAAGTATCTATTGGAAACAGCTTTTTTAATCATTAACTTTTCCAAAACTCTTCAAAAAAAGTCCAAATCGTTAGTCAATTAATGGTCAACGTGACATATTATTTGGATGAAAAAGGTAAAATAGTCTTTTTATAGAGAGCACATTAATTTAAATAATTTATTAAAATTAATTTTATAAAACAAATGAAAAAAAAATAAAGATAAATAAAAAATGGAGATCCAATCTGGTGGATCTCCACCATTTTTAACACACCAAGATTGTTTATCAACAACCCACTTCGGTGGAGATCCAATCTATCTTCAACACACCAAACAATCCAACAACAACAACAACAACAATATAACAACCAAACAACAACAACAATAATATTAAGAAAAAAAATCAAAATTGCTTATAAAAAAAAAAAAAAAATCGAAACAGGGGGTTGATGACCAAACCCAGATGAAAAGTTCATTTGGGCTCGTTGAACCCAGATGAAGAAGTTGGGTTCGTCAAACCCAAATGAGGAGCTTCATCTGGGTTCGACCTCTAGACGACCCCCAGACAAAGACAATCGAACCCAGACGAAGAGAGCTTTGTTTGGGTTCGACCGAACCCCGACGAAGCCCTTTGTCTGGGTTCGATCGAACCCAGGCGAAGAGAGCCTTCGTCGAGGTTTGGTCTGGGTTCGATCAAACTCAAACGAAGAGCAGCTTCATTTGGGTTCGAGCTTCCTCTGGGTTCGACCAAACCCCAACGAAGCCCTTCGCTTGGGTTCAATCGAACCCAGGCGAAGAGAGCCTTCGTTAGGGTTCGGTCTGGGTTCGATCGAACCAAGACGAAGAGAGCTTCGTTTGGGTTTGATCGAACCCCAACGAAGCCCTTCGTCTGGGTTTGATCGAACCGAGGCGAAGAGAGCCTTCGTCGGGGTTCGGTCTGGGTTCGATCGAACCCAAACGAAGCCTTCGTTTGGGTTTGATCGAACCCAGACGAAGAGAGGCTTCGTCTGGGTTCGGTCGGCTTCGTCTGGGTTCGAGGCTTCATTCAGGTTCGATGGATGGAGAATGGATGGAGTGAATCTGGGCAGAGGAGACTGAAGAAGAAAGAAAAGGGACGAAGGAAAAGGAGACGGAGGAGGCGGAGGAGAACAAAGGAGATGAGAGATAGGTAAAAGAGAGGGAGGAGATCTGGATTGATCTGGATTCCAGATCAAAGAAGAAAAAGAAAAAATTAACTTCTTTAATTTTTTTTAAAAAAAATTTGTTTTATTTTTTAACCTAATATTTTTAAAATTGATTTTATTTTTTTCTTGAAATCTGTTTTTGAGTTAATTTATTGTTTAATTTAAAAAAAAAATTAATAAGATTTTTTTAAAAAATATATAATTATGTGTATATGTGTCAACTTTTCATTGGTCAGATGATATATACTATTTTAATTTTATTAAGGGTAAAATAATCATTTTAAGTTATAAAGGGTAATTGAGTCTTTTTCAAATTTTTGGTTAGTTTGACTGTTAGTTGACTACAGGTTTGAACCTTTTTGAAGCGTTTTGAAAAAGTTAGGGATTAAAAAAACTGTTTCCAATAAATATTTAAAATTTTGATATTTTGCAAAACCTTAGGGACTAAATGAAGTTTCCTCTTTTATTTTTTCTCCTTCCACTTACAAATATAATATATATATATATATATATATATATATATATTTATCTTTTTAAACTAACGTTGAATCACACTGTCGCCATTCCTAACTAGTCAAATAAGATATGTTTTACTTCATTCATTTAAGCTTCATGCATTTTTTTGATTTTAATTATATAAATGTCACAGTATCGCCATTGGTTCTTTCTTCAGCCACCAATCGGAGACAAACGAGTCAAGGAGCTTGGAAAATGGGTGAGAAAGGAATTTCACGTCTCAGGTGACAGTTGGGATTCAAGCTCTGTAGACATTGCTGCTGCTGGACTTGGTTGGTTTGCTGTTGGACTTAAAGGAGAGGCAAAATTAGGTGTTTGGAGCTATGAAGGAGTTGACATTGTCCTCCGCAATTCTTTACTTCCTCATAGATCCAAGTTGTTTGAAGTCACTGGATTTACAGTCTCAAAAATTGTCTCCAAAGCTGATCAGACCCTTAACAAGTGTAAGCGGCAAAGCGAAAGTAAGACAAAACAGAGAGACTACGAAGCAGCAGAACCAACCGAATCATCATTGTTAACAGCTGATTCAGAGTCAAGGTCATGCTAACACCGGCAGCTTAATTTATTACTGGAAAATGATAGAGTACGGGATGTCCCCTGCAACACACTCGAGCTGCCAATGGTTCTGTCACTATTTATTCTACTTTGAGCAGACGGTGACTTCATTTGGCTACAGATTTCTTAGGGAATAACATCTAAAAGATCAATTTTTTGATTGCAACCCGAGGCATAAGCATACAGAAACTGCAGTGACTTGGGGTGAAAGTAAATAGCACAAATGCTGCGAGACTCTTCATCTGATGTACCAGGAAATGGTTTCCAGATTGAAACTTGTTTCCTTACTCAAATGAATAGCTGCCTTTGTACCAGTAAGTAGGGAGCTTTTGTGTGTAGCACCTCTCCAAAAACAGATTAAAAAAATATATTTTCAGATACCCTTTAAAAAATTTTTGTTAATAAATGTTGAAATTACCCTTGTTTGGTCTCTGCAAGTATCGTCGTGGTTTGGAGATGATTATTCAAGAGTTCCACTATTTCGTCATTTACTCAATTAATTTAGTTTGACTCGTTCACATACGTTGTACTCTTATTTGGAGGTTTTACAATTAATAGCAGACAATTTTACAGATCAGCAGTTTCATCGTCTAGTCTCCAAATTTTTCTTGCTTGAGGATTTGAGTGAGTTTCTGTGATTATCTCAAAAAGTTTTTGATTTCATGTAATCAAGTCAAAGAAATCAGGCAGTTGTAATTTGAAGGCAACTGACATTGACACTCCCGATTTACTTTTCTTTCCATATGGCAACTGTCTAGTTGATATTTATTAATTAAATCATCTATATTAAATGATATATAAACCCAAAAGTTTGCTTTAATATTGCTTTAAGAATGATGGTGATGCCGTCTCTATCTGTTGATGTGGTGAGAATGATTGATAAAATGGTATCATTTCTTTTTCTTTCATTATTTTCATTGTTTTTTTTTTTTTTATTGGTTCGTCTCATCATATTAATTATGAGATAGTTTCATGAAAAAATTGTTTCCCTTACTATTGTTGTAATATAAAGAAAATTTTTTGGAGTATCCAATCAAATTGGAGATGTGTCTATATTCCATACAACCTATGTTTATGATTTATTAAGAATTTATTATTATTATTTCTTTTAAATAAGAAATTTTTCTAGCTTTCGCTCCCACTTAAAATTAAGATGGTAAGAATCCTCCCCCAGGTACTTTAATGAGGTATGCTCATTTCGTGATTAATTCTTCTCAGTTCTCATTCTTCTTTTTTATTTTCTCTCCCCCAAATGTGTTATCAACATATGTACATGGAATTTGTTTGTAAATGTATACATATGGGTTGGCTGCCAGATTTTTTCTTGGTTGAATTATTTGATGGGGCCATCTGACTTCTAACAATGAGATATCAGTTCATTCTCTGGGGAATTTTAGTCCATAAATTCATGCAAGAAGCAAAGCCACAACTCCAAAAGGACGGTTCAAGCTTGATGTGATGTCTACCATTTACACTTCAGTAGCCACATTTTTAGGTTGTAAACATGTTGTCCTGATTAGTTGTATCTTTTCCGATCATTCACATGCTTTTCTCTATTTTTGTTGAGTTGATTTGGTAAACATGATTATAGCAACCACATTGAACTAATTATGCCCTGATTATAGCAAGAAATTACGTAACCGCATTGAACTAATTATGAGTTTCCAAGTTCTTGAAAAACTAACTAGTATACTTTCAAAAAAATTATACTAGCTAACTCAGGAAAAATAAATAAATAAATAAACACATTGCTAGTAATGTTTATGTCTTCATTCTAATTTCATCATGAACAATTGTTTAAATCACAAGTGTAATGATTTAGATTGTAAGTTCTGATTAAAAAATATTATGGTCTCAAAGAAATTTCTTTTTTTTTTTAAAAAAAAAAAAGAAAAAACAAAAAAGAAATTGGGTTCGAATCGAACCCTTCGAACCCAGAACTGTTGGTCATCTTCGTCATCTTCTGTTCTTGTTTTTTTTTTTTTTCCCTTTTTTGCGTGGTGGTGGGTGGTTGTTAATGGTTGGTTGCTTGATTGTGTGGTGATTGTGTGGTAATGGTTGGTTCACAGTCATGGTTCGAAAAAACTGGGTTCAAAACTTTTGTATTTTTGGTTATTGTGTGGTGATGAGGAGGATGCGTGATTCAGGGTGATAGGGATTTCGTGATGGTTTGATGGGTTCATGACTGTGAACCTAGTCGAATCTAGGTTCAAACCCAGATGCTCAGAAGAAGAAGATGATGAACAAGAAGCAGAAGAGAAAGGAGAACAAAGGAGAACAGAGATGATAAGGGCATTTGTGTCATTTCATTCTAAAAATGCTGTCAAACTGTTAAGTTTGACTAAGTTAACTAACGGTAGAGTATTTACCTGTAATTAACGATAAACTCACACCATTGATGTAATAATGTGATATGTGAAGGTACTTTAGTGTAATTTTCCATGAAAAAACCAATAAAAGGGTGAAAAAAACACTAATTATAAAACTATGGGAGTATATTCTTATTATGAGTAAAAATTGGGGCTTTTAGAAATATCCCTTATTAAACGCCAAACATGTACCGACGTACGACTACTTGCATTTTCCATGTGGTGGTTGGTCACCATGTCAGTTTTCATTTGGACTTGCATTTACGTATATATCTACAGGGTAGGTAATCTATTGTGGACATAATAATGATCGTGGTCTATTAAATTTTATAAAATTAAATACTATATATGATGCTGCTTTCATAACATAAAAAATATATATATTAATAACTTAAAATTATTTTGAATTTAAATTCAGTCCTAATGTAATATTTTTAATGTTTCGAATATCTATTAACATACGACAAACTTTATAAATAGATCGGCAAAATAAAATTATTACTTTTTTTTTTAAATTTTTTCTCCTTCTACTTACAAATATAATATATACATATATATTTTTATCTTTGTAAACTAACGTTGAATCGCCGGTAAAAGTCAAATCACCACGGGATCCAAATGTAATGATTGTGTCGGCCAATTCTAATAATCAAATAATTTAATCAGATCTATGGGAACTAGACACAAAGTCCAATTAAGGAAAGAACCCTACCAGTGCAACATGGGCTATCCTACAAATTGTATTTTATTTTTCTTTTAAATTGGTAGGTGTAATTTGCAAAATTTTATGGTAAGAAATAAATAACCATATTATTCGGTAAGATGCTTTTATTTGTTTAATGTAACCGTTAATAATATAACCTAAGATACTTTTATTTAATTTAATGTAACTGTTAATAACATAATCCTGGAAATAGAATCATAATGGTTTGTTGTTTGAAAAGATCACCAAAATGAAATTTTCACACAAGTAAACATTATTTGTATAGTTAATTTCTAATAAAAAACACTAATAATATATTTACTTATATGTAATCGGAACGATTTAAAATTGGATTCACTTAAAATGAGATTACTGTAAATTGATGTTAATTGCAAGTGAATGTTCTTGGATAAAACTCATACCAATGTAGAACATAATTTCGTCCGCTGATGTTTGTGGCTTTATGCTGCCTACATGATAGCTTTGGCGGAATCATGTTATTGTGGTAAAAATAATTTTCAAAAATTTCAATTACAACTTGACTAAACAACATGAGGTTGGTAATACGTCGCATTTACCTTTAATTTGACAGCCAATAAATATGAACAAGTTTCAGCTAGTACAATTTTATCGTCCCATGCAATGTACATTAAGATCCCCTCCTATTATTACCTTTGTCTTGACTTTGACAGCACCGCTGTGTGCTAT
This sequence comes from Nephelium lappaceum, assembly GCA_021234005.1. Classification (NCBI taxonomy): domain Eukaryota; kingdom Viridiplantae; phylum Streptophyta; class Magnoliopsida; order Sapindales; family Sapindaceae; genus Nephelium; species Nephelium lappaceum. Next base: position 48,494 of record JAIZFV010000058.1, read on the forward strand.
TTTAATTGTTTCCTGTTAATACTAAATAGTGTACGGTACTTTTTTTTTGGGATAATTCTAATTTACTCTTATAATTTGGTATAATAGTCAAAAAAACCCTCTGACCTACGAAAATCACTAAGAATGCCCCTATAGTCTATAAAAATAGTAAAAAAAAACCTTTTATCGTTTATAAAAATAGTCAAAAAATCTTCTACCTTCAACTTGAACTTTAAAAGTCAATATTCGATCGTTAACCAAGAATGACAAAACAGTCAAAGTAAGATAAAATATATAATAATATTAATTAATTGATTAAATAAAATAAAACATATTTTTTTTAGTGATAGTTCCAAAAAATCTATTGTAGTTTGTAAAAATATCTAATTTACCACTATAGTTTTATTTTCATCCAAAATCCCCCCTGATATTAGAAAATTAATAGAAAATGACCGTTTTACCCCTTATAACTTCATCATCAATTTATGATCATCGGAGGTATTGTCGTTCTTTCATACATCTTTAAGGGGTATTTTGAGTGTTTTTATTAATGTCAGAGAGAATTTTAGATAAAAATGAAATTATAGGTGGTAAAATGAATAGTTTTACAAACTACAATGGAATTTTTGGGATTATCCTTTTTTTTAAAAAAAAAATAATGTCATCTTTATTGTCCATCACAATGATAGACGATAGAGATGAAAAAAACGTTAAAATGAAACAAATATATATAACACATTTTTTTTTTTAAAAAAAAAAAAAACAAAGTCATGGAACTAGAAAAAAAATATATTGAAATGAAAAATATATATTAAAATAAAGAAAAAAATTTGTTTCACTTCAACTCCACCGTCCATTATCTTTTTCTTCTTCCATCTTCTGATCTTCGTCTTCTTCTTCTTCTTCTTTTTCCATCTTCTTTTTCTTCTTCTTTATTCTTTTTCTTCGTCCATCATAGGCGATAAAAGCAGTGGCAGCGGGAGCTCCAATGCGATGGCAAGAACTGGTTCATCTTCTTTGTCGAAAACCATCGATCTTCGACGAGTGGAGACCGGAATTAGTCTCCATGTGATAGAGACCGAAACTTATCTCCATGAGATGGAGACTAGAATTGGTCTCCTTGGGGATGGAGACCAGTTCTAATCTCCACGTGATAGAGACCGTTAGGTCTCATTTGCTGGAGACCATAAAGATGAAGGAAACCCAATGCTCTCTATTTTTACATTTTTTTTTTTTTTCGTTTTTTTCCTTTTTTTTTTCAAATGGTTAATGATAATGATTGTATGTTGATATTGTTGATAGTGGGTTGATGTCGATAATGATTTTGATGAATGCATAGATGATAGTCGGCTGATATGGTGAATTGAGGATGATGAATTTGTGTTCGAAAGAAGAATAGTGTCTGTTCTTCAAATTTTTTTTTTAATTTTCTTTTTCAAATGCAATATAATTTTAAGATTGTTTGTTATTGTTGATGTGGTGTTTGTAGATGAAAAGTGTAGAAGAAGAACATTGTTCTTCATTGAAGAAGAACATTGTTTTTTCAATACTTTTTTTTTTTTTTTTAAATCTGGGTTTGGAGTTGGAAACAAACCTAGAAACATTTGAGTTTCAAATTAATAATTTTTTTATTTTTTATTTTTTATTTTGATTTTATCATATTTTAATATTTTTTAATGTTACTCTATTAAATATTTTGAAGGTAAATTGGTCTTTTTGTTAATTTCGATGGGCAATTTCGTCTTTTCATGCACTGTCACTATTAGAATAAACTTTTCATTAACATAGTTGATAGAAGGGGGGAAATGGGATTTGTCCAAAATATAGGGAGTAGTTAGCGATTAGATTACACAATAGGGGGATTTTAGAATTACACTATTTTTTGGGTACTGGTACATTACCTAAGATGCTATCAAAATTAACTGTGATATGATTCTGAAGTACAACTTAGAGATTTACTCCCAAAATAGGAAAAAACAACTCATATCAAGTGGGAGAACAACTCATAGCATGTAAGAAAGAAAGTGCCCACAAATTTAGGTAAGTGAGAGCAACCCCTTAAGGTATTGTAGGGAGGACCAGCTGTTATCTGACTCTGAGACGTAACCTAGGGATCTACTCCTAGAAGTGACAGAGAGTAACCCACAACAAGTAAAGGAGATATTACCCATAAAATGGGGCAAATGAAAGTAGAATTCATGACCTTGAGGCAAGGATGTGAGTAGGGTCATGGTTTATTACCCAACCGAACCACCTTTCTTAATAGTGTACAATACTTGTTTCCTAAAAATGCACAACTATAGCAATTTGTTCAAATAGTGCACAATTCATATTTTTTTTTTAACATCTTTTTAGGGAAAATCCTAATTTCTCCCTTATCGTTTGACATAAACGTTAATTTCCTCCTTTAGTTTTTCATAGATCCAAAATACCCCTTACCTTTATTTTTTAACAGAAAATATTAACAGAAGGTAAAAAGACCCATTTGCCTTAAAATTTTTAGCATAAGACCCATTCACTCTCAAGATATTTAGTATAATAATATTAAAAGTTATTAAAATATGATAAAATTTAAAATTTAAAAAAAAATCCAAAAAACCATAATCATAATCTCCACCTTGTTTATGTTCAAAATCCTCTCTCGCTTGAACCAAGCCCACTCTACTAGATCATCTTCTTCATCCAAAGCAAACTTTGTTTTTTTTTCTTCTTTTTTTTTAATCTAGACTTTGCTCTCTCTTTCTCTCTCTCTCTCTCTCTCTCTAGGCAATGAGCCTCCACTATTAGAGACCTAAACTGGGTCTCCATTGGAAATCCAAATTAGATTTTCGTTGCTAGAAACCCATAAATCTCTAGGTTTGCAACATTGTAAACCCAAAGATTTATGGATTTTCATGCGAGGAAAATCCAAAAATTTCTACATTTCCATCATTGGAAACCTAGAGATAGTGAAGTTGATGGTAATGAATTTATGCTATTTTGATGATGGTGATCATGGTGATGAATAAGTTGATGTTGATGATGGTCAGTCGATAATGGTGGATTAAGGATGATGATCAGATTTCTAGGTTTTCATCACTTGGAAACCCAAAACGGTGATTTTGATGGTGATGATTTTTGTTGATGTTGATGTTAATGATAGTTGGCTGATGATGGTGGATTGAGGATGGTGATGATTTGGTGTTGATTTTAAAGTAAATCTCTTTCATTTATTAGTGATATTCATTAACCAAAATTGAAATTGATTTATTGGATGAATCTTGTGATTTATTTTAGAAATATCTTTTCCTAAAATATGAAATTTATAATTTAGAAAAAGATATTATTTTGAGACATTCTTTTGGGGAAAAATATTTAGAAATATCTCTTTTCTTTTACTACAAGTTTTTCATGAGAATACAACTCTTTAGTTGCAAATTTGGTTTGACCAAATTGGTCTCTTGTCTCATGGATAAATCTAGACCTTGTTAAGGATAGATTCAGTCAAGCTATTAAATAGGAATGGAATTCTTATTTTTAGTTGACTTTATTTGAGTTATTTTATCTTTAATAATTTTTGTTTGTGTAGATAAAAAATGGCCACACCATAGCTTTGTAAAATTGAATCAAACTTATGGTTGGTTTGCAACAATAAAGTTTGTTTCTACCGACAAATTAGTTGTTATAATATTTGAAGAAATGTTATAATAGCTAAAGCGATGTTACAATAGTTGAAAGGCTATTATAACAATTTTGTCTGTATAACAAATTGCAGAACACAGAGCAGCTTTCATGGTTTGACTTGGTTTCATTATTGATGAAACTTAACTGATTCGAAGATTATTTTTGTGATTAAATGCCAAGAAATTTGCCAAGAATATATGATTATTTTCTTTACATGTTTTAGGGATTATGGTGATATTTTTATAAGGAAATATAATGGTGGTTTGACTTATTCTTGGGCAATAATATTGAAACAGAATCCTTACTTGTTCTGAAAATTCTTTTTGGTCAACTAATGAACTTAAATGCAGAATGGGTCAAAGATATTTCTTGGACCAGATTCAGACAAGTAATAATCTTGGGATTCAAGAAATCAATCAACAATAAAATATAGGAGTTGTATTACTATTTTTTAGTTGATTTTAATTTCTTATTTTTTGGTAAAATTTATTTCCGGATTGTGTATTTAGGGCAACTAATTTTTGTGTTTTCTTTTGCAGGAAAAATTGTTACACATGTCTTGTATAAAAGATAATCATTTTGAAGAAAACTAAACAAACAAGCACAATGTAAAGTGTGAATTATAGAGAGGGTGCTTGTGTAAACATTAAAAAGTTTGTTCTCTAAGTTATATGTGATACTTAGGAAGTGTGAGTTTACTAAATCTATTTTTAATAGAAGCTTGGTAGGAGAACCAGTTATTAGGTCTTCGAGAGAAGATAAGTTTGCAACTCTTGAAAGGATTTCAAGAAGCGTGAGTTCTTCAGGAGGAAGAATGTTTTCGTCTTCGGAATGGGACGGTTTATCAAGTCTTGAAGAGAGTTCAAGCAATGTGTGTTTTTCGAAAGGAAGAATCGATTGGCTTTTGGGAGAAGATAGATCTGAAGCTATTGAAAAGAGTTCAAGTAACCGAAGATTGCTGAAGGTAAGGAGAGCTTGCTACAACTTGATTAATGAACGAGTACATGACTTGTGTCAACTTTAGGAGAGAGTCTTAGGTTGAGTAAGTCAAGAGTAGGTTGTACTTTGTTAAAGTTTATTAATAAATTAATTTCTTTGGACAAGATCTCGTGAATGTAGGATACAATCGAATTACGTTAAAAATTTTACTGTGTTCATTTTACTTTATTACTGCTTCTGTGTTTAAATTATTGCAATATGTAGTTTGCATGCTATATCATGCTTCATTCATTTACAACATTTAGTCAAGTGTCATAACATTTGTTAACTTGTTATAACAATTGCAAAAATTAAGTATTGCATAATATACAAGTTATTTCAACAACCAATCAATGCAACTAATTAACCCCAAATCACATTAAACCCAAAACTATAACACCGAATTTGCCTCCTCAATATCTACCTTTTCAACCCATCACAACCAATCTTCAATCCAACACAATTAATCAACACAATAACATTATATATATATATATAATTATCTCCTTCATCTAGGCCAACTTAGATGAGGGTTCTTCATATGGGTTCCAATTGAACCCAAATCTCAATTGGAAACCAGATGATGAAAAAAAAAAAAAGACAAAGAGAATTAGAAGAGCTTGAATTGAAAATAAAATGGAACCACTTGGAAAGAAAGCAAAGAACAACAGCTTTGATGGAGATGGAACTAGCTGGTTCCATCATTGTCACAGACTTGAATGACTTCATCTTAAGATGAAGCTAATCGAAGAGATGAAAGCATTGATGAGGATTCATCTCGTGGGTATTTTGATGGATTAGATTAGGTCTAGGTTGTTGAAGAATATTGATGAAAAGAAGTGAAAGAAGAAGAGACGGAAGAAGAGGAAAAAGATGGCTTCAATCTTTTAAGATGGACTTAGAAAGAGAGAGAGAGAGACAATGACAAAAAGAAGGAAGAAGAAGAAGAAGACGGTCTGGGTTGGTTTTAAAATATATATATAATTGTATATTAAAATTTGATTTTAATACATATTATTGTTTTCAATTTCATTTATTTTTTTATTATTTTTTATTAATTGATTTTTTCTTGTAACTCTCATTTACCATTTTGCCCTTCCACCACTAATGGCAACGCTGTTTCCTTATTTAATTAAACTATAGAGTGAAAAAAATGGTAATTAGGAAATTGCGAGGAATATTTTCTTATTATGCACAAAAATTGGGGCTAATTATAAATATCCCTATATTTTTACAGTAAATTTTATCAATTGAAAAAATGAACGTTGAATGGGTCCTAATGAATTATCTGTGAGGTGTTTTTTTTTTTTTTTTTTTTTTTTTAAGCACATTGTGTGTGAATTTATTGATAAATTTTAAAAGGAAATTTTATCGATTGATATATTATTATTTAATTACAAATTTTTTTTTAGGATGGGGGAAAAATGATTAAATTTAAAGAAAATTACATATATCTTATGTAATTAAAATCTTAAAATTAAAGGAAGTGTTCAACCAATCCTACTACAGATTTTTTTGAGTGAAAGTTGAATATTCAATTAAAAATACTGTTTTTGAAAATATTAAAAATATTTACTATTGGATTAAATTTACTAATTAAGTATCGAACATTGTTATATCTTAATTGGGATGATCATAATTTTTCTCTATAGTTTGATATAATCATTAATTATCCCCTGTAATTTATATAAATCTTATTTTACATCTTTCATATATAAAATGATGAAAACGTTCAAAGGGGCTTTTTGATATTTTCTTAAATTATAAGGGTTTTTCGATATTTTTTTATATTATAAGAGATATTTTGTCTCTATGATAGGGGTTTTTAGTAATTTTAAAATTAATAGTGAAGTTTTGCTATTGCACCAAACTACAGGGGCAAAATAAAATTATCCCATCTTAATTTTAATCTGACAACGTAGGATTTTCTTTTAAAAAAAGAAAATACAGAAGAAACTGAACAGAAGAAAAAGCAGGAAACATTTACATGATTACAAACAAAACAAAGCAACGAAGACAAGACAAGGCAACAAATCTTCCCTGTGTATTTCACGAAAAAAAAAAAAAAAAATCCTTCCCCACTGCTATTTCCATATACAAACAAAACAAGAATATTTCAAAAAAAAAAAAACAAAACACGAAAGTAACTGACGTGACCTAAAAGAGAAATCAAGGCATGATTTCCCTGTAATAGCAAGGAAAATCATATCTCACTGGTTAAAAAACTTTTTATTCTCTTTTAAAGAGTGTGTCAAAACCCGAAATATCAGGTTCAGATTCCGGGGTGAGTGAGCGAGCGAGCGAGCGAGCTTGAAAACATGGAGGGAAATTCTAGTTCGGGCACGAAGACACCTTTGTTGAACGGACAGAGGGGTCGACGCAACTCGGTCAACTCATTGAGAAGCGACTTCGTTTCTAGATTGCCAGAAAAGGTCTTGTCTGGTGTTGATGCGGAGACTCCTTTTCATATTGATACTTCTAAAACGAAAACGTTAACAGAAGGTGTTTCTCTCGTTTTTTCTTTTTGTGTTTTGTTTGGTGGGTTTGTGTTTTGTTTTGATGTTTGTTTGGCAGGAAAATGAGAGGGTTGATATGTTTTTTTTTTTCTTTTTTCTTTTTTGGAAACAAAACCAACTTCAAACATATGTGTTGGTGAAAAATTCATGCATGTGTATATGTGTTTTTGTTTTTGTGTTTTGATGTTTGTTTGCTGAGAAAGGGAAGGAAATGAGAAAGAAAATGGTATGGCTGATCTGGGGTTTTGGTTTTATTGGAAACAAACCAACTTTAAACATGTATATTTATGTAATGCAGTACATACGTGTATGTATATAAGTTTTGATTTGCTTTCTGCCACTTTCTCGAGAATCAAACATAGGTAATGGTTTCTAGGGTTGAGTTAAAATTCTTTTTTTTTCTTTTTTCGGTGGTCTCTTGATGATGTTGTGTTGTTTATAGGAGAAAAGGAGTACTATGAAAAGCAATTTTCTACTTTGAAATCATTTGAGGAGGTGGATGCTTTGATGGAGACTGACACTGTTGTTGAGGAAGATCCTGAGGAGCAAAACTCTGAAAGAGCCATGAAGATCTCCAATTATGCAAATATTATTTTGCTGGCACTCAAGGTAAGTGAGATTTCTTTATCAACCTCAATCAAATTTCAAGTAGCTTTGACTAGTTTAATAGATAGGGACAATCACGGGTACTATTATGTGTTTTTAGAAGTTTTTTTGGTACCAATTACAATTTGTATGGTATTTTTTGCTGTGGATGATTCAATGTGTGAATTGCAACTATTCAAATAACTGTATCTGGGGTATGCAGATTTATGCTACAGTTATGAGTGGATCATTAGCAATTGCGGCATCAACACTGGACTCTTTACTTGATCTTTTGGCTGGTGGCATACTTTGGTGCACTCACTTGTCTATGAAGAATATAAATATCTATAAGTATCCTATCGGAAAATTGAGGGTGCAGCCGGTGGGAATAATCATCTTTGCTGCCGTCATGGCTACACTTGGTCTGTCAGCAAGCCCTTAGTTGTTACAGTTGGTTATACTTTCTGCTTCTTGATTGTTGATTGTGATATTTACTGCGAGTTTCCTCTATTGTATACGTCATATGTGATCATCGAGTGCCTTGCACTTTGTTACTGCACAAGACATTACAAGTTAAACCTCCTCATATGTTTGTGAGCAATCTCACTCTGGCTGCATCCAAATGACTAGCTTAGGCGACATCAAAGTTTTGAAATTGGCTTCCCTTACTAGAATCTGAAAACTTGATTTATTTTAGATTTAATACTTTGAAAACAACTGAAGATGTGCATAAATTAATGAAATGTTGTCTCCTTATTTGAAAGAATGTGGCATGTTTTGTTGAATTCCTCTGATTGTCAAATGAACAGCTTTCTGGTTGCGGCACTGTTGGACCTGAAAAAGCTTTTGCATAAGTGTGCTAACACCAATTTGTTGCAGTTAACACTTATGTTTTAAGCTAAATGTTGTCCCTTGTTAGAGGTTTTTGGTTGTCATACTTAAACCTATAGAGCAGTAGATATACTTTATTCTGTTTTGACAGCTGTCTAAGTCCTTTGCATAGGTTTTATTATTTTGTTCAGGGACAACAAGTTTATGATATAACATTAAAACAGGACCAAGCTTCAGGAAAACGATGACTTTCTTGATACTATCATAGAAGTCTTTGTTAAATAATCATAAAAATGTCTTGAAACTATACTCATCTAAGACTAGTAACAGGAGATTAACATACTTGTGCTGTGAAGAAGTAACTAATTTGGTCATGATCAATTGTGCAATCTATTGTACCTTTAATCAGACAGAAACTGAAAATGGCATGGATTATTGACACCTTTCAGTTAATGACTGTTTGCTTTACCTTAAGAGAGACCTGCATTTTGATACATATAATGCCACTGTGTCTAATGTTCCAGCTTACGACTTGCTAATTAATTTTGGCCTTCCATTTTCTTGCAGGTTTTCAGGTGTTGGTTCTGGCTGTAGAACAGCTAATTAAAGATGAAGCATCCGAAAAGATGACCAATTACCAATTGATATGGTTGTATTCAATCATGATTTCTGCCACTGTAGTAAAACTCATCCTCTGGCTTTACTGCAGAAGCTCAGGGAACAAGATTGTTCGTGCCTATGCGAAGGTCTTTTGTCTTTACCCTTTTTTAATCATCGGTAGCTTTAAAATTTCCTTCTGCTGATCAATTTTTTAGGTTCCTCTGTTGATGTGCAGGATCACTATTTTGATGTGGTAACAAATGTAGTAGGATTAGTTGCAGCCATTCTTGGTGATGCGTACCTCTGGTGGATTGACCCTGCTGGTGCCATTCTCCTTGCTATTTACACAATCACAAATTGGTCCGAGACTGTTTTGGAAAATGCAGGTACCTTCTCCATCCATCGTTGTTCTCTTTGATCAAATAGATTCTTGTATAATCCTTGTCAACTGAGAAAGGTGGAGAAGCATAATTTTAGTTCGTTTCCTCACCAAAATGTGGCTTATTGATGCAGTTTCACTAGTAGGACAATCGGCGCCTCCTGAGATCATGCAGAAATTGACATATCTTGTTATAAGGCACCCTGAAGTCAAGCGCATTGACACAGTTCGTGCTTACACCTTTGGTGTGCTTTATTTTGTGGAGGTCAGTTGTATTTTCTCAAGTTTCTGGCTAGTATTCTAATTGAGTACTGGTATGTAATATCAACAGTTCTGCTCTTAATCTATTTCATTCTCATGAAACAGGTTGACATTGAGCTACCGGAAGATTTACCTTTAAAACAAGCACATGCCATAGGAGAAACCTTGCAGAATAAGATTGAAAGACTCCCTGAAGTCGAACGAGCTTTTGTTCATCTTGACTATGAATGTGAACACAAGCCTGAGCACACTGTTCTCAACAGACTACCAAACAGTCAGGGTTGATTCTTTCAGTTAGCTTCGCAAAGTCCCTTTATTCGTATGTCATTAAGATTTACTTGCATTTATCAATGGAGGATGAGGTTGGTGTTTCATCACAGTAAGTGCTTATTTTCTTAGTGGCTGAATAGGGTGTATGCAAATTGGAGAAGACACTGGAGTGGCGTATGTTGTATATTTCGGCTTATGTAATGTTTTACAGACTTCCTTTTGAAGAAGCAACTGAGTTGGTCAGGTGGATGGTTTAGTTTCTTATGAAATTTCATAAAGAACACTTTCACAAATTCTAGTTGTAAAGCTTTATTTATGTTAGAGTGATATAGGACCTTTGGTTTCAACCAAAAAATTTGTGGAGTTCATGACTGTCCTGACAATTAAACTAACAAAAGACTTCTACAAATCCTCTAGAAGTCCTGTATATAGGGACCTACAACAGCCAATCGTTTTTTGTTGAATCTAAATTTACAATAGATCAGCAGATTTCTGAGTATTGATACAAGTTTTGACAGAATCCGAGTTACGTACTTTATCGGTTTTATAACTTCTTTATCACAAAGCATCAAGGCAGTTATTCACCAGTGGACTTGAATGAACCTAGAACCTCCCAAGGAACCATAGAAAATCCATTCCAAGGATTTGATTTCATTGCATTTGTTTTGTTCTCCTTTTGTATAGCTTGAAAATAACAAGACATTATTAGAACTGATGCCATTGAATTATAACACTAGCCATTAATGAGGGGTAATTTGCTTTCAAGTGATTACATTTGAAGGTTGAAAATATATTGCTCAAAAGAAATAAAATATATAAATACAAGAGGAAGAGATGCCTGTATAGATATAATACTAAAGACCTCTTTTAGGACTATTCTACAGACAAAAAACTTCATGTGCGCACTATAATAGGAGTAATGTTGACAGCATCTACTCTTCCCGTCTTCCAGATTCATTCATTTTGTCAAAGCATAATCAGGCATGCAACTGTAGAATTCCAGAAAACACAGATTAAAATGATATAAACACTTCAATTAAGCCGATGTGGTTTGTAAAGTCTAGTATGTAGAAGCATTGCTGACCCTCCAATACCGTGATGTACAGAACATAACTTTTAATTGCTATAAGATATATCGCAGTGCTCAAAAAAGAGGTTGCGGAGAAAATTATTAAGAGGACATACTCAAGATTTTGGCAGTATCCGACCATTATACATCTTATCAAGTAATTCCCGTGCCTCAGGCCTCCTAAGAAGACCTTTGTTATTTGGTAAACCAGTTCCTAAGCAAACTGGACACACCAGTTTTCCACGACCTGCAGGTTAAAAATATAGTAAACATGTAAGGAAGCAAAGTGAATGGTCCATAGCAATTAGAAAAGAAAATAGTACAAGAACTCATACGACAGTTATTGATAAAATAGGTAGACATGCAGTGCAAAATAAGAAAAGAGGCAGGTAAATAAACCTAACCATGCAACAAGGCAACAATTTAAAACAATTAAGGATCCTTGTGGCCTTTATGAACAAATCTAAAAATAAATGCATTTGACTATTTAAAAGCGGCTGATAGCTCCAATGCATGGCTGCAGATGCAGACTGAACTAAAGACTTAACATTAAGGGGCTCACATTAAGCCTTTACTTCATCAGCCTATACAAAAGCTTGAACGGATACTTTCGGCCTTCCTAAAATTTCGTTCCAAATTGTCAAAGTTTCACCCACATTTAGTATTTCAACTGGAAATCAGCACAGAACAGTAGCCAGCCAGCCACTACTTCACCTTCTTACTTTTTATATGGTACACAACTTTTCTTTTAACTTTTCTCTCTTTTCTCTTTCTGCAAAGTTTGATCTACACAGAATTCTAGCCGTCCAAAGGGTGTGATATATAGATATTTAACTTAACAATACACGATAACTATTGTTATGTTTTAAACTTGGGACCATATACAGAGAGGCCGGAGGGCAATCCAAGTCTGAGAATGGAAAGGAGGAAAAGGACTAGTTTTCTAGGTCCAAAGAGAGAGTTTCATCGGTCTTTTAAATCATACATCCTTTAACTCCACTTACTAATGACATATGTCTTCCATGCTGTAAGAAAACATGGAATGTATCTATCTACGATTATCTGTGGATACTTCTAGTGTCAAGTGCCATTATAGCAAGATGAGAATCCATCCAAAGTTTATAGGTCTCCCAGGGCAGCAATCAATCAACTAATATGAAATAATGTTCACTCCAATACATGTGGAATTCTCAGCACCACTATACAAAGCATCAAAGGAACATCTTGTAAGTGATCACTTTGTTAATAGGCAAAGTACAAGAGGAAAGGTACGTACCATAACAATTTGGACATTCTGTAAACTCGTAAACATCTTTTGCACGTTTTCTGTTGAGAGCTTTCCATTTTCCTGTACCACCACACATATCACCTAAATGGAAAGCAAATTAAAATCTTGAAAACCAGAGGAGGAAAGTCAGAATTGACACAAAAGTTGTTCACTGGTTATTTTTTAAATAGAAAACTTTAAGTTAGAATTTACGTTACAATTTCTGGTATATTGTAGCCAAAAATTAATATTTATCAATCAGATAAGCCAGTAACAGGCCATTGAGTGTGTAATGTTATCAAAAGACAAAATGCTTTCAAGGAGGATTTTTCTCTCTTTTAAGTTGTAAATAAATAATATTACAAGTCTCTCAGACTTCACATCTTTAATAACTAAAGTCTTTGTAATTTGAACAGATAAATGAACCTGAAATTGTCCTTGTTCTAACAAGGAGTGCAAACAACTAAACCAGATTTAATCCACAGTAAAGCAACAACATACAGCGGTCTAATGATAAACAAAGCTATCCATCCACAGACTAATGCAACTTAAAAGATAAAGGAACGTGAAACAATACTCACAGAGAACAGCACCGCTGCCCTGACAATTTCTGCATACAGGCCTTTCTTTCCCTTGCAAAGCATTTGCCTTTGACGTGCCAGCAATGCTAATCAAGGATATGGTAATTGAACATAAACATTTAAGACACCAACGGCGAGATGTTGATACATGAGATTCCTGTGTCATCCTCAATAGATATAATGTAAGCCTTAGAACAATAGATTTACAACATAACACACTCTTTCACATGCAAACAGCAGTAGAAATTACGGATAGCAAGTAACATTCAAAACACAAGTAATGAACACTAAACCTTAGTAGTCATGTGTTCCTCATTTTCCAAGCTGGACTTCACTTGAATCCTAATTGACTTTGACTTAGCTGCCATTTATTATTACAAAAGTAATTACAATTACATCTCCATAAACAATAACTAGTCATGCACATTCACAGAAATGAAATCATCAACGCAATCATCTACAAACAAACATGACATAAGCAAATCACACAAGAACTAACCAACTCAGCAAATTCATATTATCATTCAAATGAACAAAGATTGAACTGAAATGGGAACTTTTTTAATAGAAAAATACTAAAAAGAAAACACCAAAAATGAACTGATAAGTTTAAGAAAGCTAAAAGTGACAAGTGGGTGTATGTGAGTGTATGTCATAGAGAGAGAGAAAAAGAACTGACAGTGGCACAAAGAGTTTCTGGGGTTTAAGGGTAGTAGTTGGGGAATAGCTGAGAGACTATAAGAAGATGTCATCTCTCTCTCTTCGTCTGTCTCTCGCTCCAACAAAAATCTTTGTTATCTCTCTCCAAAACACACAGTCTGGAGGTTGAAGAACAAAATCCAACGTTCATGTTTACACGGGTCTGATTTTGACACGTAAGCGCTTACATGGCATGGCCTTTATTTTTTTTATTTACTAATATCTAACCTACGAGGGAGTCGAGACGAGTAGATATGTGACTCTAAAACGTGTTTCGGAGGACAGCTCCAAAGTTGCGAGAGAGTAACCTACGTCGGGGGTGGTGGGGTTGGGGTAAGCCACAGTGTGCAGGGGGAGAAACTCCTATCCTAGTGAAGGACGCGTTTGAACTCTTGACCTTAGTTGTAGGGGTGGAGATAACTTTTTTTCACTATACCAACCCCGCTTTGCTACATGGCATGACCCGTTTGAGTTTGAAAAATTAATTTTCTTATATTTTTAAACATTTATTATATTGTTTTGAAATTAGAGAAAAAAATGACATACAAATTATAACGTCATTTTCAGATATAGATAATCAACTTTAAAATATACTAAAATCCGATTTTCATTTTCCAATTAATTTTTTTTGAACTAATTTTCCAATTAAGTTATTTTGAGCAATTTCCACTATATTTATTAAAATAAAAATAAGGGAATAAGAGAATAAACTAAAAAATTGTTCCATGTATGTCTAATGCATAGTCACTACAGCCCAATGCATATATTATTTAACAAGGCACTTGTTGCTTTACCAAATTGATAATAATACTGAAAATTTCAAATTTTGTGTTGTATTTACATTTTAGTCAATAATATATTAATTGAAAATTTGATACAATAGCAAGTGATGTAGAATATCAGAGTATCACCCATGCGTATTCATTTACTACGTTATAGTTAAGTAGTTAAAAAGTTTCCAATAAGTTGGTAAGAAAAATAATATAAACATGCGTGGGCACTGAATCTTCTTTTGCATATATAAGAAAAAAGACACCTTCCACTTACTTGATTTAAAAGAAAATGGTCAAAAATCAAATAAAGCATTGTTATGACATTCTCCATTAGACACGTGAGATTGAATTAGATTATTTTTAGGGATATTATCAATTTACCCCCTAAAAATTAAAATAATATCAAACCACCACTGGTTTTGAAAATATTAGCCAAAAAAACCCAACCGTTAATTGGAATAATAACTCAGTCAACAAAATAACGGTTCTGTGAAATCTAAGGGTAAAAAAGTCATTGAAGATTGAATCCATAAATGGATTCTAACTGGACCACTCAGAATGTGACACGTGTGAAATAAAAAAAAAACATAAAAATTTTGAAAAACTGAAAAAAAAAGAAAAAAAAAATCAATCAACTAAATCAATCAACCACCGCCACTTTCTCTCTCCCAACCACCGCCACTTTCTCTCTGTTCTTCTTCTTCTCTTCTTCTTCGAACTCTCACTGCCTCACCGCCCTCCATTACCTTAGCTCGCCGTCACTCTCCTTACTGATGGCAACCATTACTCTTTCTCTCATCTCACCCAACCACCATTACCATTCAAAAACCTAAACCCATCGTCGTCGCCCTCCTTTTACGCCGTTGTCGAGTCCGATTTCGTGGAGGAGATGGAGAGGACGGCGAGGAACGGAGCCATGTGCCGTTGCGTCAAGTGGTGTGGGCAATGTGCGGAGGTAGAGATCGGAGTGGATCTGGGCAGTGTGGCGGTGCAGATCTGGGCACTGGATCTGGGCAGTGTGGCGGTGCGGATCTGGGCACTTTTTTTTTTTTTTTTTTGATGTGTGTTGTGATCTTTGTGTGTTGTTGATGATGATGATAGTGTGTTTGATGTTGAAGTTGAACTGGTGATTAAAGTTGAAGTTGAATTAAAGATTGAACTGGAAAATGTTGGTGTTAAGACATTCGGTGGAGATCCAATCCAGATTAGATCTCCACCGTCCATGGTAATTGATGGACGGTGGAGATCCAATCTGGGATTGGATTTTTTTATTTAAATTTCATTTAAATTTAATTAATTAATTTTTTATTTAAATTTAAATTATTTAGCTTTTATTTAAATTTTAATTTTTTTTTCAAATTCACAAGGGTATTTTGGACTTTTAATGTTTTTACCACAAAACCACTAAAAATCTGGATGGAAACCGCCTTTGGCGTACGGTAGGGGGTTTTTTGGCTAATATTTTCAAATTAAGGGGTAAATTGAGATTATTTTCATTTTCAGGGGTTTTTTAGGATATTCCCTTATTTTTATGAGATTGGATCGGATTTAATTGAATAAAATTGGATAAATTAGTGTTGTAATGTATGTGGTGCAATATAAAATTAGATAAAATTAGTACTATCTCTTCTTTGATTTATGTTGAGATTGGACAAAATATATATATATATATATATTTATTTATATGTGTTATATGTTAAAAGAAGGGTGAGATTTGTTAATATAATATTAAATACAGTAATTTTTGAATAAGATAGAATGATTATAAATTAAATTTAATAAATAAAATTATTTCAAATTAAATTAAATTAGGTTAAATTTTTATTTAAATCATTTTTAAATAGTTAAATTACTTTTAAAAATAAACAAATCTATTTTCAATTAATTTTAATCTAAAATAAAATTTTTGAATTAATAATAAAAATATATTTTTATAGACATTAAATTAATTTTAAATAAAATAAATATATAATTTACTTAAAATATTAAATTAATGTTAAAGGTAAAAATAAAATATTAAATTATATTACATAAATAAATATAACTATATAAAATCAATTTTAGATCAAATAATATTTATTTATAATTAAATTAAAAGAATATTACATTCTATAAATATTTAATGAATGTATTAACTTAATTTTTAAAATAGATCATTAAATTTATTATTATTTTAGAAAAAGGGGGAAAAAAGGCAAAAAGAAAGAATAAAAAAGCAAGGGACAATAGTCCCTTGTTTTTATTGATCTCTATTGCTGTGGTAAATGCGCCGTAACTTTAAGATCTTATTTGTTATATGGGTTTTGATGACTTCTAATCCAAACTCAAGTTTGGTAAGAGCGTGAGATTGGAAAATCAATCCCCTACTCTTTTGTTTTATACTACTGTTTTAGGTTAAAGCAAACCCACCACAGTAGCTAGGATAAAACAATCTCATGTTGCTTTTTTTTTTTTTTTTTTGGTTTTTTAAATGCTGTTCATGTCAATTTTTTTCCCATGTTGGTGCCTTTTTTTAATGTTTTTTACGTCAATTTTTTTACCCCTTATTTTCACATTGTTTTTGTCTTTATTTTTTTTTCTCCATTTTTTGGTTTTACATTTTTTTCCCAATCTAATGTTAAATTAAATTATATATTTTAAAAATTAAGTTAATATATTCATTAAATATTTCTAACATATAATATTCTTATAAATTAATTATAAATAAATATTATTTTTTCTAAAATTGATTCTATATAGTTATATTTATTTGTAAAATAAAATTTAGTATTTTATATTTTTTTCAAATTAATTTAAATATTTCTAGTATATGATATTTTTATTTTATTTAAATTATTTTAACATGTTTATAAAAAAGATCATGTTAGTATTAATTAAAAAAAAATTATTTCAGATTAAAATTAATTGAAAGCAGATTTGTTTATTTTTAAAAATAATTAAATTCTTTAAAATTGATTTTATCCAATCTCATATTGTACCAAACACATCATAACATTAATTTATCCAATCATATATTGTATTAAATAGATCATATCATTAATTTTTTCAATCAAATTAAATCCAATTGAATCTCATAAAAATAATTTAATTCAATTCCACGTACCAAACGAGGTTGATTTTCCAATCTCATACTTTAGGCAAGCATAAGATTGGACCAAAAATTGTCCAATTATAGTCCAATCCCATGTGTCAAACATATTGATTGTGATTGTACTAAAAAGTATTAGTAAACTGTGCTTTATAAAATATTGTAATGAAATTTACATGGAAGACTAGTAGTAGTGGTCCTCTTTCGAAGTTTCTTCCAATAAGCTTTAATGTTTATGGTAACTACTTTAATGATTGTCCTTATTGCAATTCCAATCGATCATCTCTTATCATATGTAAATTTTTATTAATGTTTTATTTATTTTCTAAAGAAAAAAAAAACTATTTATTTCTCAATTATATATCGTGATCTCCTTTTTTATTTGCTATCTAGACATTCCAATAGGATTCATATTATCTAAATTCAATCTTTTCAATTGTTTTGGATTTTTATTTATGGATTGGATTCGGATAGAATTTTTTCCGTAAAAGTGATTTGCAATTTGATATATATATATTTTGGTGGCTGGATTGGACTGATGTTTTTGGATAAAGAATTTAGATGCAAACAGGATTCAGACAAGATTCAGATTCAGATAGTGCATTTTCGTAAAATTTCTTTAATTTATTGTAATTCTATTTATGATATTGAGGTCCATTGCCACAAAAATATATATTCTAATTCGACTACGCTAATGTGATACATATATATATATATATATATATGTTTATTTATTTCATTTCTTCTAAAATTAACGTTCATTACTTTGTTAATATATATTATGACTAACCAGCGCACCACTTATTGACTATTTCTCTTAATTAAATTCAATGATTCAGGTTTCACCTTTATCTAAAATATAAGGTGTGGATAGTTTTCTTTACCCTTCTCCATCATAAAAAATAATAATAATAATAATAGTGAAGACAAGATAAAAAATTATGACTTACCAAATAATTGTAAATGAGTTTTATCCCGTGCACTGCACACAATTAATCAAATATAGAAGGGTCGAACATAAATGATGCTTATTAGAAGTTTGATAATAATAATAATAATAATAATAGTAGATAGAAGAGTTGAACATAAATGATCTTTATTAGAGGTTCGATGATCATAATAATAATAATAATAAATTGAATGAAATTTGATATATATTTCCCGGATAAATTACATCTCAACTAAGTTGCATCTAAGCAACTGCCAATTATTTGCTTTTTCCAAACTTTATAGAAATTAGTAATGTTTATACATGTTAGGATATCATAAAAGAGGCATTACAACTGAATAAACACATTGAGATTGTATCATATCATTAAAGAGCAATAAATAAATTGAAAAGTTATCTTTACTCATCGTGCAAGAACTATTTGCTAGAAATAAGAAAAGATCAACAAAAAGAGTAGCGGAGGTTGCTATTTATAATCCAAACCATGCTTCTTTGTCTCCATGGAGATAAAAATGGATGGAAAGGGTTAAATTAGATCTCCACCGTCCATACTAAGATGAATGATGGAGATACAATACGGATGTTCACTTTTTTTCTTGAAAACATAATTACCATTATCTGTCATTGTAATAGATGATTAAAATATCGGTAAATTTTTTTTATATATTTTTTTAATTTTATGAAAAATTTCCATTGCCGATCTCTAGTTGAAGAGTGGAGATTTAATTTGTTTTTTTATTTTTATTTTTATTTTTTTTCCAGTTTTCAAACTTAAGTCTAAACTAAGATATAAAAAAATAGGATCAAATGACTAAAATAGTCTAAAAGCAATGAAAGTTGATTAATAATGTGGTAGTAAACGAGAAATTGGTTTCATCTGTTAAACGGCATAACTCAGGTGGCTAGACCAGTTCAATTTACCAATTTTCAAACTATATTTAAATTTATAATATTCATACAAATAATATTGGTTCATGCAGAAAGTAGGTTAAATCCATACAAAAAATAGTTAATATATTTAATTTTAAATTACATTGTTTAATTAATCAAGAAAAGCTTATATTATTTTAATTGCAAATTCATTTGTGATTAGGTTGGATCACCATCACATTATGGAATACTTTATGGACAAGTGTGTCAGTTGTGTTTTCATTGTATCTGATTCCATTTATCTTCTCGTTTCTTCCCATCTCTTCTCTATTTCCTAGTTCTTCTCCTCTTTTGTCTCTTCGTTTGCTGAAACTTAACACACGTAGATTCATCTCCATCTCCATATTTTAGGGTTTTTTTTCCCCTTCTTTTTCCGGACTTTTGATATTGAACTTTTTCTCTAGAGGTTGTTCTTTCAAGTCTTTGTCTCTTCTTTCATACAAGCAGAGGTAAGTATTCTTTATCTTCATTTAATTTAACTTTAAGGTTGTATCTTTTTTCCCTGTCAACGTATCATAATCTAAAGTTTTAAATACTATAATTAAGTAATTTACTATTTGTTTGAGTTTTTGGATCTGGTGACAACTAATACAGTATTAGAGTCTGAAGATCCCTAGTTTGAATCCTCTCTCTCCCCTTTATTTGAAATTCTTCTCGTTGGATATGTTATATGATATAGAACGTTTAATATGTGTCCGACATCTGTTACTTATCCAAATTGCAAGTGAAGTTTTAAAAACTATAATTGAATCATTTCCTATTTTAACTTGAACTTTTGAGTCTAGTGGCAACAAACATGATAGAAGACATTTAATATTTGTCCAACATTTGTCACTTGTCTGCAATACATTGCAGGTAAAGTTTTAAAATATTATAATTGGATTATCAACTTGAGCTTTTAGATCTGATGGTAACTCACATAGTATCAGAGTCTAGAAGGTCCAACATTTTTATTTTTTAGTTTCTTAATTCATTTTATGTTTTGTTAAAAATTGACAAAATATTTGTACATTTGCATTATTGGTCTTTAAATCTACATGATTTAAGTTAACGTGACTTTTCGAAGTATTAATGGTTTGTAATTTGTTTAATTACTTAATATCCCATATATTCTAAAATTTATAAATTAAAAAAAAAAAAGATGATTAAAAAAAAAAAATAAAACAAAAGAGAGAGCTTCAACCTAGTACATGACAAAGGGAGAGAGATTATGGCTGTTGAAAATTAAATGAATGTTTTAAGTATTGATGTGATATATGATATTATCCAAATTTTTTTAGGGACCAATATAAATACGAGAGAGTATCCAATTTCCTTTGATGTATCTACTCATATCTAGTTACATTCGTAAAATATCCTAATATTCCCAAAATATCCAGATATTTTTTGAATGTCTCGATATTTCTAGAAAGAAAAATTTAGACCGATATATTTTCACCTTTTTTTGTCTTATTAAAATTTAAATTTTAGAGAACAAATTACTTAAACTAATTTGACAACACTATTAATATGGTTAAATTTATAATTATAGTAAAAATGTATGGTCATTATGGCAGTTAAGGTTGCAAGAGGTCAAATTAAGGCTGGATCTTCAAACTGAAACCTAGTTTGAGTGGGATGCCTCATACCCGATCCATGACGTGATGGGCTTTCGATTTTTCGCTACATACTCAATCCATTTTGACTTGAATTATTAAAAAATATAAAATTTAACATACACTTAAATGTAGATTTAACTTTCATGTGTGTAAATATACATTTAAAGTAAAAATATTAGTGAATTTAAATATAAGCCTTAAGTTCAAATATAGGCTAAAAGTTTAACATTTATTTGAATTTACACATAAAGGAGAATTCAATTAATCATCATAAAAATAAAAATAAAAACTATTAAATTTAATAACTTAATGGACATAAAATTTATATACAAAAATGCCAACTATTGAAACAAAAATTAAAAAGTTATTCAAGTACCTCAGTTATCTATAAGAATAGTTTGTTTCATAAATAAATTCATAAGAATAATATTAAATAAATAAAATAGCACAACACTTAAAAATAAGCTAGGTTGTTATCATCATCATCATCATCAATGTTTATAAAAACAATATAATTAGTTTATAATAATAAAAAAATAAAGCAGGTAACTAGGGCGGGGTGGGTATGTCTGACTCAAGCTTGACAGGATTATAAATCGAGTAAAACTTTTTTGTAGTAGATAGGCTTCAAGCTCGAAGAAACTTGAAAATCATAGAATCCTCATTCATAAACCTTCAAGTAATTTTTTTAAGGAGAGTTTCATTAAAAACTCGTAGATCTCATAAACCCAAACCCCATTCAAATTTTGATCGACAACAAACATTCCAAGAAACTTGAATTGATTTTTGCCTATCAACAGATCCCATCCAATAAAAATTCCTAATTAAATA
The DNA here is from genome assembly GCA_021234005.1 of Nephelium lappaceum. Classification (NCBI taxonomy): domain Eukaryota; kingdom Viridiplantae; phylum Streptophyta; class Magnoliopsida; order Sapindales; family Sapindaceae; genus Nephelium; species Nephelium lappaceum. The sequence continues at coordinate 70,341 of JAIZFV010000058.1, forward strand.
AGTGAGAGAATGCAGAATAGACAAGGGCTAGCGATATGTTTGGAAAGAATGAAGGAATGAATTATAGGCCACTGACTGAATGAGACACAGCCTACCAGCTATAAAGAGGGTAGAACTCGCCCTTTCACAATAATAATATGTTAAACTATCCTTATTCGCAAATATCATATGAAATTTACATGCATACTAAACAACAATATCTACCAACTAAAGTATATCCAAATTACACAATTTATGGATCACTTGGAAGGAATGAAGCAACATATATGTGACACATTAATAACTATCTTTAAAATTATACAAACACATTTTCATTGAAAAATTGTTGTGCAAATCAAGATTAGAAATATATTTTATGTCTTTAAACCACTGAGGAATTATTTTGGTGCTACTTTTTGCTTTCGTAAGATTTTGTAAATATGTTCTAATTATTAAATAATTAAATATTTATAGTTCTCTATATGTAGAAAATGTTGTAAAATAAAATGTTGTTTTACTAAATCAATACTGTGTATATACACTTTATTTAGTTATAATTACTTATAAATAAATTAATATATAATCACAAGTAATTCATTCAATGCATCCTTAATTGTTCAGCTTAGTTTAAACTAAAGTTTTGATAAAAAAAAAAAAATTTAAAAATCAAATATCCATCATTTTTTAAGTTTTGGACCAAATATTTAACTGATATCGATATATTCCCCAATATACCCGTCAATTTGATAGTTCAATATAGATACTAATACTGATATTTAAAACTTTGATATAAAATCCTCTTTCTTTGATGTTGAAGCAACAATTCTTGCTTGTAATCAATCTCCTTTTTTTTTTTTTTTTTTAGGATTAATGAGATCATAAGCAATAATGGTTGATGCGGTGGTGGTGGAGAGGCTTAGCGACTTTCTCATTGAGAAAGTAGCCTTCTTACAAGGAGTCAGAGATCAAGTGAAGTGGCTGAAAGATGAACTAAGATATATGCATCATTTCTTAGAATGAGCTGAAGAAAAACAACATGGAGATGCTACGCTACGCGAATGGTATCCTACATCAACGAACTTGCTTATGATATTGAAGATATGTTGGATACATTCCATCTCCAAGTCCAAAGTGTAGCTAATGATGATGGAGGGACTATGGAAGAAAAGCCCAAGTGTACCTTTCATGAGTTCTTGCATATTTGAGAAAGGCCAAAAAAAGGGTTAGTCTGTGCAACATAAACAAGGAGATTGAAGAGTTCAAAGACAGAATCAATGATCTCTCCCAAAATGTCAATTATATGGACTCCAAGATTCCACTAACAATGGGGAAAGGAGAAACTAAACTCTTAGCAAATTGAAAGATATAAGAAAAGGCCCCTTTTTTGCAGTTGAAAAGAACGTTGTTAGACTTGAGGATGTTGTTGATGAATTGTTGACTAAGCTTCTTGACAATAAACCCTGGTGTTTCATAATTTCTACTTATGACATAGGTTGTTTAGATAAAACTACTCTTACTAGAAAGCTTTACCATAATAATGATGTTCGGAAAAGATTTAATTATTGTGCATGGGTTTCTGTGTCTCAAGATTACACAACTCGAGATCTTCTCCAAAGAATTATAATCTGTTTTGGGTTTAGAGATAGTAAAAAGGAGAAGCTTGAGAAGATGAATGAAGTAGCAGTGATATCTTTATAGGTCATTGCAAGAGCAATCATATGTATGGTGATTGATGATGTGTGGGATAAAAAAGCTTGGACGAGCTTGAAAAGAGCCTTTTCGGACAACAAAAATGGAAGTCGGGTCATAGTCACTACTCGCAATAAAGAATTTGCTCAATGTTTGGATGAGAGAAGTTATGCTCACAAATAGGAGTGGCAATCCCGGTTGACGGTAGGATTGGACACGACACGAACACGACACGATAATTTTTGACACGAGACGATAAGTAAACGGTTGAACTCAGTCGACACAAACACGACACGATAATAAATGGGTCAATACAAAAACGACACGATTAACCCATTTAGTTACGGATCGTTTAACTAACCCGTTAAATTGACTCATTTATAAATTTAATCATATTTAATACATTTAAATTTTAATTCATATCTAATAAAAAACAACATTAAAATACTCAAATACAATTCAAAACCTAAGATTATAATTATCCATATTTCAATAAAAATAATAAAATCATCCACAAATTCAATCCAAAACCTTAAAATAAAATCATCCACAAATACAATCTAAAACATAAAAACACAATCATCCACAAATACAATCCAAAACATAAAAATATATCCAAAATATAAAAATACAAACATCCATACAAATGAATATAAAAAATTAAAAACAGAGACACGGCACGATGGCACCAGATCTGCGGAGACAACGCGATGCGGAGAGAAGAAGCCGCATGGCAAAGACGACGATACGCGACGGCAGCAGGTTTGAGGAGACGACGTGGCGTGGCAGTAGCAGATGCAACGCAGCAGTAGCAGATGCTGCGAGGAGATGAGGCTGCGCGAGGAGAAGATGCTGGACGGCGGAGGTGACACGGCGTGGTGGCGACAGCAGATCTGAGGAGACTACGCGGCTGGGAGAGAAGAAGCTACACGGAGGAGATGACAGTAGCAGATGCTGCAAGAAGACAACACTGCGCGAGGAGAAGATGTTAGCCAGAGGAGGTGAGACGACGAGGCGGCAGCAAATCGACGTGTGTAGGCGGCGGATCGTGCAGCTGCTGCTCAGGCATGGGTAGTCGACTGCTGCAGGAGAGAAATAAAAAAATAGAGTTGAAATGAGAAGGGAATGGTAGGGTTGTGATTTTCAAAGATATATATACCATCAATAAAATTACATAAAAACCCCTCTAATGTAAAATTATCATTTCACCTCTTTTAACGGGTCATCCCATGACACAATTAAGCGAACACGAACTCGACATAATTATTAAACGGGTTAGACGGGTTGACCTGTTAATTTATCCAACTCGTTAATACTCAACCCTAACCCGTAATATTCGTGTCGGATTCATGTCAACCCGTCGTGTCGGGTTCCAAATTGCCACCCCTACTCACAAACTTTGATATTTAAGATCAGATGAGAGTTGGCAACTATTTTGTGAGAAAACTTTTCATAGCATAAAAATAGAATAAGGATTAGAAAAGTTAGCAAGGGCAATGGTACAAAAATGTGATGGCCTACCACTTGCCATAATTGTATTAGGTGGACTCTTATCGACAAGGAAGCCACAAAAATGACATGTCATGCATGATTAAATTTGGCGATGCCTAAAAAATGATTCAATTGAAATTTCTCACTAGTTAGCTTAAGTTTCAATTATTTACCGTACCAATTGAAACAATGTTTTCTCTATCTAGATATTTTTCCAAAGGACTTTGAAATAGATACGAATAAATTGATATGTCTTTTGGTGGCGAAAGGTTTCATACCGCAAGATGAAAACTATATAACGGAAGAGGTGGCGAAAGACTACTTAGACAAGTTAGTCAATAGAAGCTTCATTCAACTAGAGATCAGTCGTTGGAAAGTATCTTCTATGTGATCTTGCAATTGAAAAGGCAAAGGACTTTAACCTTTTTTGTATTTATGATGAAGATAAACATTCAAATATATCTTCAATCATATCTTCATGTTCACGACAAGCTATTTATTCTAAGATAAAAACATCATCGTGGCTTGAACAATGCAATCCACACTTACGTTCCCTTTTCTTATTTGATGGAGAGCAAAAGTTGAAACCAGCTATGTGCAGGAAATTCAGGTCTCTAAGAATGCTCAATGTCGTCAAAACAGAGGAAAAGGATATAGCTAAAGAGATAGAAAAGTTGATCCACTTGAAGTACTTGAAGTTACAAAACCCATCTTCTAATCTTCTCTCTTCATTATCTATTTTCAACTTGTAGAGACTACAAACCTTAGAATTAGAAGTAGAAGATGTTGGGTCTATGAGGCTACTAGCTAAAATTGGTAAGTTGCAAGAGCTGAGACATATAATTTGTAACTATTTTGAAGGGCCTTCATGGATAGATAGTTTGCAAAAGCTTCAAACTCTCAAGTTTGTAAACTTTGAAACTTGGGTTAAAATCAGACATTAACCATTGGTTGAGTTTCGAGATTTGGGACTTCGTGAAGATTATGCGAGTATGAGAATAGAATTCTCCTTTGACTCAGTAGTCAAATTAAAAAGCCTTCGAACTCTGTATTTTTCTTTATCTCGTGAACGTTTCATATCATTCCAGCCACTCTCTCATAGCCAGCATCTCGTGGATTTGAGAATAGGTGGGAAGATAGAGAAGTTGCCAAAAGACATACATCAACTCTCGCCAAATCTCGAATGTCTCTCTTAGACAAGTAACCAAACCTCATGATTTTTAAGTTATATTTCAACTTTTACTGTGGAGATAAAATGATCTGCAGAGCCGATGGTTTTTCCCGGCTTGAAATTCTACAAGTATTTCAACAAACAGAGGAGTTGCAAGTAGATGAATGAGCCTTGCCTAGTCTTAAAGGTTTAAGGATCCCAAAAAACTGCAAGTTGATAACTCCAAAAACAATGAGTTCAAGAATCCAAAAGAAGTTGATGTGACATGTATTCCTCTGCTTTGACGGTGAAGGCGCATCCCAATCCCATTGCCCCATCTATCCAGGTAATTTTCTTGTGTTTTTTTCTCTTATAATTGCACGATGATGTACTGTTAGTGTGGTGTTTCTCCATTTTGTCACTCGCAATTTGTAATAGTTGTACTTGTTAGATATGCATGATGCTATTATTTTTAAGGATTTGTAATATTACCGTGATTGAAGGCTTCATGAAGTCATGTTGGTTTAGAGCTGAACTTGGCCAATAGATTTATTGAAAAAACAATATTAGGCCTAGTGCATTGTACTAAATATAATAAAGCACCAATTGCACTCAAATATGATATTCTTGGACCAAGTATATGTTCATTGTCTTCTTTAGGTCAAAATGGATTCTTTTTAGGATCTCAAGAGACCAAATAATCATAGAGGTATTCAAATGATGAGATTTATCCATATTGAATCGTTTTAGATTTTTTTTTTTCAATGTTTGCTCTTTAATGGATAAGTACTCCATGTGATTTATGTTCAATTTTCAAATTGAGACAATATTTTGTTTGCTCTAAGTCTTTCATCTCAAACTCTCTTTTCAAATATTCAGCAGTACTTAGAAACTCTTCAGGAGTTTTAATTAAATTCATATCATCGACATATACTGCTACAATTGCAAATCCAAATTCTGATTTTTTTATAAACAAACATAGGCATATAGAATTATTAATATATCATTCATTTATTAGGTATTCGCTAAAGCGATTATACCGCATTTGCCCGGATTGTTTGAATTCATACAAGGACCGTTGCAACTTAATTGAATAAACATTATCAGTTTTTGATTTATATGCTTTAGGTATTTTAAATCCTTCAAGAATTTTCATCTAGGTATTAGTATCAAGTGACCTATATAAATATACTGTCACTACATCCATAAGACGCATTTAGAGCCCTTCTGAGACCGCTAAACTTATTAAAAATCTAAAAGTAATTGTATTTATCACAAGTGAATACGTCTTATCATAATCAATTCTCAATCTCTGCGAGAAACCTTGTGCGATAAGTCTTGCTTTATATCTTACAACCTCATTTTTCTTATTGCATTTCTGCACAAATACCCATTTGTACCCAACAAGTTTGACATCTTTAGGTGTTTGGACTACAGGTCTAAATACTTTACATTTGGCTAAAGAACTCAATTCTACTTGAATTGCATCTTTCCATCTAGGCCAATCATGTATTTGTCAACATTCATCAACCATATGTGGCTCACAATCATCATTCATAATTTGGATAGTAACTATATATGAAAATATATAGTCAATGATCGTTTCATCACAATTCCATAAATTTTCTACAAAATTCAATGAAATTTCTTCATTTTTAGAATTTTATAGCCCTGTAGGGGTTTGTACCTCTTAAGGGTTTTAATCTCTGTAGGTATTTATAACTCTTCTGGAGTTAATTTTTCAGATAATGTGGATTTTGTAGTTTGAGTATTATTTTCAATAGATCATGACATTTCATTCTCTGCTTCCAAGAAATACTATCTTTTGAGCCAACTGGCTTACCACGCTTTTGACATGCAATAGATGATTCATTTGCGGTATTTTGATTACATTGTTCTACGGGAACAATTATTCTAGCTAGTGCATTGGCAGCTGGTGTATATGATTTTGTTACCCTAGCTGCATCTATAAATGCATCTGACAACTGATTCGCAATCATTTGAAGATTAACTATCCTTCATACTTCATTTTTACGTTAGGTGGTACGAGGATCTAGATGAGATATTTTTGTCAGATTTCATGAGAGTTCATTTTTCTTATGTTTCTTTTCAAGAGAAATTTTTTCTCCACCTAATGGTGGGAATGATGTCTCATCAAAATGACAATCTCCAAAATAAGCACTAAAAATATTATTTGTCAATGATTCAAGATATCTGATAATTGAAGATAAATCAAAGCCAACATATATCCCCAAATGACGGTGAGGTCCCATTTTGGTTTGTTGAGGAGGAGCAATAGAAACTTGTATAGCACAACCAAAAATGCATAAATGAGAAATATCTGGTTGGTGCCCAAGCACAAATTGTAATGGAGAGTACTGATGATAGGCTATGGGCTTAAGGCGAATCAATGTTGTTACATGTAAAACAACATGTCCCCATGCAAAAAATGGTAATTTTGTTTGCAATAACAAAGTTATTGCAATTACCTAGATGCGTTTGATGAATGATTCTACTAGACCATTGTGGGTATGTACATGTGAAACTAGATGTTCAATATCAATTCTAACCGATGCGCAATAATCATCATATGTTTTTTTTCTTTTATGTAAATTCACTAGCATTATCTAATTGTATAATCTTAATTGGATAATCTGGAAATTATGTTCAAAGTTTGATAATCTGAGCAAGCAACTTAGCGAAAAGAATATTACAACTAGACAACAAACATACATGTGACCATCTTGTGGATGCATCAATTAATACCATGAAATAACGAAATGGTCCATTCGATGGACGAATAGGTCCACATATATCTCATTGAATTCTTTGTAGAAAAGATAGAGACTTAAAATTATTTATACGTAATTTAGTACCATCTGTTAACAAGATAATAGCTCTTCCAGAACCTTTTATTAAGTCTGCAGGACCTAATATAGTATTTACCTTAACTTTGGTTGCTGAAAAATTTGAGAAATATTTCTTATTCTAAAAAATAGTATATGTTGTTATACTGTCGACAATGCACATATCTTCTCCTTCCCTTTTGAAAATAGACATATTTGTCTTTCATAAAAGAAGCCACATGTTAGTACATCATGACAACAAAATATAAAGTAAAAAGGTATTTTCCCTCTAAGAAAGTACAAAATTGTATACTTACATAATTCCTTTATGGATATATCTAGAACTTTAGGTTGCCATAAGTTTTATATATATTTTTAGGACTTTAAGTCTAAAATCATGATAACTTCATATTTTAATAATATAGATTTAGAATTTCTTATTTCAATAAATTAAACTCCAGAACTTTAAATTCTATTAATTGAAATCCAAAACTTTAAGTTTTGATAAATTGGAATGTGAAACTTCTGGTTCTAATTGAATTTATTCAAAACTTTAGATTTTGATCATGTATAATAATAATAATAATGAATAAAATATGTAGAATCGCACATATAATGTATAACAATAAGTAAGGTTAGTATAATCATATATCTAGTCAGCAGAGCCATACATTCATTGAATTAGTAGAGCCATACATTATGGGGTCGGCACAGTCAAACTTGCAAGAATAATTGTATATAAATAAATATGAGTAGTAAATAAATTATTCACAATGAGAATATATTTAGTTACGTGGATCGTGCTAATAACATGTTGTAAATCAAAAGAAATGAATTAAAGTAAAAGCAAGATTCTGAATGAGAGAGACAACAAAAAAAATATGAGTTAAAGTATAAGAGTAAGAAGGAGAGACAAACGAAAGTAGAGGAGTGAAATTGATATTCAATTTTTGTTCATTTCAACTAATTATAGATTGCACCTATTTATACACAAAATAAGGGCAAATTACACAAACCTCCCCTGAGATTTGACGAAATTGCACAAAAATGACGATATTTGGGTAACCTACACTGATCTCCCTTGAGATTCCAAAAACTCAACACAAACCTCCCCTATCGTTAGTTGGCCACGATTAAATTTGCACGGTCAACGGTCAAATATACAAAAAGACTAAAACATCCCTCAAATCAAATTTAAATTCAAACTTTTTTATTTTTTAATTTAATTAAATTATTAATTTTTTTTTTTTAAAAAAACCCCTAGTCTCCATGGGAGACCAAGTCTCCCATGGAGACCAAAAGGTCTCTCCAGCGATGGAGACGTCTCCATCGCTGGAGACGCGCCTGGAGACAGTGGTCTCCGACGATGAAGACCACTGGTCTCCTGGCCTCCATGGCGTGGAGGCCAACGGAGACTAGTGGTCTCCAGGTCTCTCTCGCCGGAGACTAGATCTAGTCTCCCGCGAGGGAGACCTGGAGACCAGTGGTCTCCGTCGACCTCCATCACCATGGAGGCCAGGAGACCAGTGGTCTCCATCACCAGAGACCACTGGTCTCCAAGCGCATCTCCAGCAATGGAGACGTGCCTGAAGACCAGTGGTCTCCGGCGATGGAGACCACTGGTCTCCTGGCCTCCATGGCGATAGAGGCACCACTGGTCTCCAGGTCTCCCTCGCGGGAGACCAGATCTGATCTCCGGCGATGGAGACCAGATCGTCGGATACTAGATTTGGTCTCCAAAGGGTGATTTTTTTTTAAAAAAAAAAAATTTTGTGAACTTTAAGTTTTTTTATTTGAGTGATATTTGGTTTGATGATGATGATGAATGATTTTGATAATGTTGGTTTGAAGAAAATGATGGAGATGATGATTTTGATGAAAATAAAAGATGGATGATAAAAATGATGAAATGGAGAAGAGGACGATGATGGAGAGGTAGAAGATGAAGAATATTTTTTAGGGTATAAATATTATATTATTATTTTATTAATTAAAAAAATATATATTTTAAAAATTTTTGTTTATTTATTAATTAAATTAATATATATTAATTTAAAATATTTATAACGTGTGTATTAACCATTTTACCCTCAATAATTTTGACTTGACATAAGTTGACTAATGGTTGACTAACAGTAGGGGAGGTTTGTGTTGAGTTTTTGGAACCTCAAGGGAGGTCAGTGTAGGTTACCCAAATATCATCATTTTTGTGCAAGTTTATCAAATCTTAGAGGAGGTTTATGCAATTTACCCATAAAATAATTAGACAAGCATGCTGTGAAAGCAAGTTGGCAAGCAAATTGTCAACCCACAATAGTTGACCTTGTCAATGTTAAATCAATGAATAATTGTGAATAGTCATCCATATCACAACCAAATGATAATTATTTTTATTTTGTTTTTGTTCAACAAATCTAATTGAATGGTTGAAATTTTTTTATTCTATTTTTTTTTTTTTTAAGTTAGAAGGTGTCAACTGTAGATCAACTGAACAAAAAAAAAAAGAAAGAAAACCCCAATGAATTATATAATATTCTCTCATCCGAGCTAATTGAATTGGGAGTTAACCTCTTGCACTTGAGCACCTCTCGATTTTTCAGTAACACAGAGGGAGAGTTGTGAGCAATAATGGTTGATGCAGTGGTCTCATACGCGGTGCAGATCCTTGGCAACTTCCTCGTCGAAAAAGCGGTCTTCTTACAAGGAGTCAAAGTGAAGTGAAGCGGTTGAAAGATGAATTGGGTTGGATGCAGTGTTTCTTAAAAGATGGAGAAGAGAAACAATATGGCGATGCTCTTATATGCAAGTGGGTAGCCGACATCAGAGAACTTGCTTATGATATTGAGGACGTGTTAGACATATTCCATCTCAAAGTCCATAGTCAAGCTGTCGATGGACAAACTATCAAGGGTAAGCAAAAATTTGGATGCTTTCCTTCTCTATGTTTTAACACGTTTAATAAAGGCAAAGAAAACTTCAATATGTATAATATAGGAAAGGAGATTGAAGAGCTCAATAGTAGAGTCAGTGATCTCTCTCGTAGGCGTGAATTGTATGGGCTTCGAGATTCTGGTAATAGAGGGGAAGGAAGGAGCAGTGCTCTTGGTATTAGATTGAGAGAACTGAGAAGATCGACCTCCTTTGCAGTTGAAGAGAACGTTGTTGGGTTTGAAGATGCTGCTCAGTTATTGTTGGGTAAAGTTTTGGATGAAGATCCACGGCGTCTTGTGGTTTCTATCTATGGCATGGGTGGTTTAGGCAAAACCACTCTTGCTCGAAAGCTTTACCATAACAGTGATGTCAGGATGAGGTTCATGAATTGTTGTGCTTGGGTTTCTGTATCTCAAGATTATACAACTCGAGATCTTCTTCAAAGAATTATAAGATCGTTTAATATTGGAAAGAAAAATGAGGATCAAGAGAAGATGAAAGATCTAGAGAGGATGAAGGATTTAGAGAAAGTGAAGGATGTTGAGAAGATGATGCGATTGGAGAAGATGAAAGGTCTAGAGAAGATGAATGAAGAAGATTTGGGGCGATACCTTTATGAGTCCTTACAAGATCGCTCATACGTGGTGGTGATTGATGATGTGTGGGATAAAGAAGCTTGGGAGAGCTTGAAAAGGGCCTTTCCTGACAAGAAGAATGGAAGTCGAGTTATTATCACCACTCGCATTAAAGAAGTTGCTGAACGTTCAGATGAGAGGACATATGCTCATAAGCTTCGGTATTTAAGGCCAAAAGAGAGTTGGCAACTATTTTGTGAGAAAGCATTTCAAAATTTGAATGCAGATGAAGGATTGGAGAAGCTAGGTAGACAAATGGTAGAAAAATGTGATGGCTTACCACTTGCCATAATTGTATTAGGTGGGCTCTTATCTACAAAGAAACCACAAGAATGGCGAGTTGTGCGCGATCACATTTGGCAACGTTTAAAAAATGATTCAATTGAAATTTCTAATTTGTTAGCTTTGAGCTTTGATGATTTACCCTATCAGTTGAAGCAATGTTTTCTCTACCTAGGTCTTTTTCCAGAGGACTATGAAATAAGTATGGAGAAACTAATTCATCTTTTGGTGGCTGAGGACTTTATCCGTCGAGATGAAAATCATACAATGGAGGATGTGGCCAAAGATTACTTAGACCAGTTGATTGACAGAAGCCTGATTCAAGTAGAAAAAACAGAATGGGGGAGGATTGCAACCTGTCGAGTCCATGATTTGTTACGCGATCTTGCAATCGAAAAGGCAAAGAATCTGAACTTTCTTTGTGTGCATGATGAACTTAAGCATTCAAACATATCTTCAATTACATCATCGTGTCCCCGACAAGCTGTTTATTTTGGAACAAGAAGGTGGCTTCAAGAATGTAATCCACGCTTGCGTTCCCTTATCGTATTTGACACTCGTGGAGAGTTGATACCAATCTGCAGTAAATTCAACTCATTAAGAGTGCTTGATGTAGGATTTGACATTGATTATGAACAAGAACTACCTAAAGTGGTACGAAAGTTGATCCATCTAAAGTATTTAAAGTTAAAGGGGACATGTGTTGATCTTTCTTCATGGTCAATTTCCAACATGCAGAGGCTTCAAACTTTGGATGTATCTGAATCCAAGAACTATGTCAAGCTACCAGCTGAAATTTGCAAGTTGCGAGAGTTGAGACATCTAATTGGAAAGTTTTCTTATGGGTTGTTGCCAATAGACAACTTGACAAAGCTTCAAACTCTCAGGTATGTAATCAATGATATCTGGACTGAAATCAAAACAGAAAAATTGGTTAATCTTCGAGAGTTGTGGCTTCATGGATACTTGAAGCAAGATGTGTTCACTTTTGACTCCATATCCAATTTAAAAAGCCTTCGAATACTATCAGTTACCATTGATGATTTTAAATCTTTTGCATCACTACAACAACTCTCTCATTGCCCACATCTCATAGATTTGAGATTATGGGGTAAGATCGAGACTCTACCGGAAGACATACATGAACTCTGGCCTAATCTTGAATGCCTATCATTAGGGGAATCACAACTCAAGGATGATCCAATGCCTCTACTAGAGAAGTTACCAAACCTCATGATTCTAGACTTTGGCCCCAGGTTTTTCCGTGGGCAGAAAATTATGTGCACTGCGAGGGGATTTCTGCAGCTTGAAATCCTACGATTCGATGTGTTTGATGAAATACAGGATTGGCAAGTAGAGGAAGGAGCCTTGCCTAGGCTCAGAGGTTTGTGGATTCGAAATAGCTCCGAGTTGACAATTCCAGAAAGATTGAGATCAATCCCTCCACCAGACATATGGGAATGCAAAAGAACTTTTGTCTAACCTGATCACTTTGCTTTGTATTTCTAATGAATTTATTTATCCATTTGCAATCTCACCATGCTCATTTGTTGAATGTGTTTGTTATATGTATCTATGCTTTTCCTGTTAGTTGTTTTTCAATATTTTTTTCTCATTATTTTCTTCACTTTGTCATACTCTTTTGAGAGGAAGAAAATAACAAAACATCATAATTAGCTAGCTTACACAGCCAATTAAAGAAGCAAGAAGAATTGAGCTATCGTTCCTTAGAGCTCATTTAACAATACCATGGTCTATAGGTCACAGTATTACACTCTTTAGGTACATGAGAAACAGAAACTATATTATGTAGTCCATTGCTATCTTTTGTCATGAACGACATTACCAGATCACATCCGGACTCAACACCACCAGTAGAGATATTAGCAACGAAATGGCAAAATTAAGATCACAAATTTTCTTTATAGTTAAATTTAGTCAAACGTGCCCATATATTCTCCAAAGTTAAAAAATTAATTTTATAATGACACTTCTAAATTGGTGAGGAAAAATGGTAACAAATAATTCAATTTTGTGATCGTAATCCCCTGATGGATATTGTCATAAAATCCAATAACATGTTTCAACTTGCAAGTCACTATTGAAAAAAAATATATTTGACTTGGTTGCTATCGGTCTCGGATATGCTACAAAAATATTGATAAAAATTCATAACGGCTTTTACAAAAATAAATAAATAAATAGGAAGAGATTTTTGAAAAATAACTTCCCACATCACAGTTAACTAGCTTGCAAATCAGAGAATAACATCCTAGCTAACTTAGTTCGTACACACAAAATGTTAACTTTATGCCTTGCCATGAAAATTGTATCACCTTATTCCAAAAAACAAATGAAAAACGAAAATTGTCTCACCTTAATTAATTAGTTGCTTTGGAAGACTACAATTTATGAAGCAATCCTAGGTATTTTAAAATAATTTTGTATGTTTAGGTTAATATTAAGGCATCCCATATATTTATTCCAAATGACGTTTTTATTTTAATTAATGTCTAAATGAAATACGATTGGATCCAATGAACATTCGTTATTATCAAATCAAGTTATTGAATAGTAATTATTCCGCCAAAAAGCCCAGGTTGAGCAATGGCAAGTCCATACAGCATTTTGTGGGCTGCATGTGTGGTCATTTGATTTGCTTAGCCGTTATCAAATAGCCTCCTATCTGGGGCTCTCAGGCCTTGTTTCATTTAATCTAGCTTTATGGTTGAGGTTCTTTGTTAGATCTTCTTTTATCGGGCTTGGGCGCTTTAAATGTTCCCTCCAACTTTTACCCAGTGACATCCACTTTGATTTTGTTTTGCTGATCTGAAATATTTATGTGGACTCTGATAATTGGTACAAGAAAGCAGTGCTGTTTGGATGTATTTTTTAAAAATGATTTTTCGTTTTCAAAACCGAAAAGGGGCTAAAGGTATTTGGTGACATGTTTTCTAAAATGTGTTTTTGAAAATGAAAAACATATTTTTGAAAATTATAACTAAAAAGTAAAAAACAACTTTTTTATGTTTTTAATCATTTTTAAAACATATTTTTTAAAACAAATCATTATTTATCCATCTAAACAATATTTACTCATTTTCAGTAATAATATCAAACATATTTATATCATTTTCTTTTTTTAAAAATAACTTTTAAGAAATCCTACCAAACACATTACATTTTCAAAAACATTATTTTTAAAATATATTTTTATTTTTAAAAATAATTTTAAAAAATACTATTTTAAAAATGCTGTAGCGTTTTTTTTTTTTTTTTTGAGAATGTGTCATCTAGACACCTCCATCCAAAACTAAAAAAAAAAAAAAGAACTGAAAACTTTCTTAATAGATGAAGCTGTTATCTAATCTACTTTTTTCTCTTTTTTTTTTAATAAAAATTAATTAATTAATTAACAAATAAAGTAAGTAAAAAAAGAGGAGCAATCTAAGGTGGTATTTATATTTTTGTTTAAATTCTTATAAATCCTTATTTCAATTAAGCATTTATTAAGATCATCAAGACTTAAAATTTAAGACACTTTAATTTATTTTTTTTTTAAAAAAAATGCTATAACTTTGTCTATTTGTTTATTTTTATACGGTGCTATCACTTAAAAATATCAAGTGGTATCATTATTACCATTATACCCTTCATCTCCGGTGCATATTTCCCTTTATTTTGTAAGACATAATTATTTTAATTCTACTTAAAGAGATACTTGTTTTCATTTATTATTTAATCATTCTACTTATATAAATAAAAATTATAATTTAATATTTATTAAGAAAAAATTAAGAAAATTATTCTTAACCTTCTTCCAATTTGGTTTATCAAATGAAGATATCGGTCTTCTCTGACAATGATATATTGGCTAGCCTCCTCCTATCAAACACGAGAGGTCGACCAGCCTCCTCTAGTCGTAATCTAAAGAGGCAGTGGTGGTGCGGCCTCCTCCTTCTCCTAGTTGACTTAGGATTTTAGGGTTAAGATTTGAATTTGATGAAATTAGGGATTTTGTGGATTGGGGAAATTTGATAATAATTATATTATGAGGTTATACTAATAAATTATAGTCGACTGGTAAATTATCATTTAAAAATTAAATGAAAAGTGAAAAATAAAATTTTTTCAAAGTAGATTTTTTTAAACTTGATATTAGACACAGGATTAAAAAAAAAAAGAAAAAAGAAAAAGGCAATTATATCCCACTAAATTTAAGTCCTAAATAAAATATTCTTAAAACCTTGAAAAACAAACCTCTCCTAAGATTCTATCAGATGAAATGGTGTTATTTGTAGTCATCTTTCAAAGATTCTTCATTTCCTTTTAATTGTATTTTCAAGGGAAAGCAATTACCAAGGGAAAAACCAAAAGCAATTAACAAGGGAAAAACCTCGCCGTGCAAACTAAGGGGTTCCAATATATATATATATATATATATATATATATATATATTCTAAACAACTTTATATATTTTTGAGTTATCCATAATAATCATCTTTCTTTTCTTGTGTTTTCTCAGGTCATTCTACTATCTAGTGTGTCTACTAATAAGAATCCTAACAGAAAAGGTTGGAAAAAAAAAAAAAAAGGACAAACTTAATTTTTAATTTTTGATTTCTATGTTTAGTAAAATCTGTAAAAAAAAAAAAACAAAAACAAAAACAAAATTAAAAATACAAAATACAAACTCAAAAAATCCACATCCATTCTAAAGATAACTTGATTTTTTGATTTCCCTCTCCCACCCAAGGATTTAAAGGAATTTGATTTCCTTTTAGTTTCATTTTGGATTAGTAAAGGATAGAGATGGGTATGGGTTGAGTCGATTTTGGAGAAAACCAACCCAAAACCGACTTGAATCGGATTTTTAAAATAAAAACCAACCTGACCCGACCTGAATTGCTCATAGAAACCAACATAGGCTGACTTTTGCCAAGTCGGTCCATGTTGGTTTGGAACTCAAAGAAAACAATCAAATCCTTACATACAGAGCTACTACAGTCTAACGTTGTAACTAAGAAACCGGAAGAAAATGAAAGAAATAAGATTCTGGACTATTAATGGAGAAACTCAACAACAGTCTCAACTCAATTGAACACTTTCTACAACCATTTTTTTTTCCCTCTTTCAATATTTTCCCAACATCCGAACACATAGCTAAACACAGATCTATGATCTAAAGCCAAGTGAATGCAAAGATCCAAACACAGATCTAAAGAACGAAAAATAGTCATTATAGTAGAAGAAAATGAAACCAAAAAAGGAAGAAGAAAATAAAAACATAGATCTGCTGATCGTCACCGCTGACATGGCGACCGAGCTTCTATTGTTCAGAGTAGCACCGGCATTTCAAAACGGCAAAAGATGTCCCAAAACGACTTGGTCCTCTCTCCCAAGACAGCTCACAATCCTTCCATTATCCACATCCCCATAACTCTCGACTCCACCTACTTCTGTGGCTTCGTCGTCAAAGTCTTCTCCATTTTCCGGCATGCCACGTATCCTGAAAACATCGTCTTCCACTTCATTGGCATGCAGCGGCAGCGCGCAAACCTCCGCCGCACCATCATGATGACATTCCCTTAGCTGAGCTGCGAAATCTACTAGTGTGAATGTGGATGACGAGAGATGAGAAAGGCTTGGAGTCTTGGAGATGTAAGATAGTAGATCCATTGGCGTCATTTAAAAAACAAAAAAAAAAAAAAAAAATCTCTAATAAATAGGATCAAATGACTAAAATAGTCTAAAAGCTATGAAAGTTGATTAATAATATGGTAGAAAACGAGAAATTGGTTTCGTCGGTCAAACGGCATAACTCAGGTGGCCAGACCAGTTCAATTTACCCATTCTCAAACTATATTTAAATTTATAATATTCATACAAACACTATTGGTTCATGCAGAAAGTTGGTTAAATCCAAACAAAAAATAATTAATATATTTAATTTTAAATTACATTGTTTAATCAATCAAGAAAAGCTTATATTATTTTAATTGCAAATTCGTTTGTGATTTGGTTGGATCACCATCACATAAGGGAATACTTTATGGACAAGTGGGACGGTTGTGTTTTCATTCTACTTTTGACTTCATCCATGTTCTCTTGTCTCCTCATCTTTCTCTGTTCTCTTGCTCTTTTCTTCTTTGGTCTCTTCTCCGTTTACTGAAACTTCACACGCTTGGGTTTATCTCCATCTCCATCTCCATATTCTAGATCTATTTTTTCCTCTTTTTTCTGATTTTTAACATCCAACTTTTTTCTCCGGAGGTTGTTCTTTCGAGTCTCTGTCTCTTCCCTCAGACAAGCAGAGGTATGTATTCTTTATCTTCATTTAATTTAATTTTTCAGTTTTTTCTTTTATTTTCTTGTTTCTTAATTCTTTTATATTTTGTTAGAAATTGACAAAATATTTGTTGATTTGTATTACTGGTCTTTAAATGTACATGGGTTAAGTTAACGTTGTTTTTGAAGCGTTATTGGTTCGCAATTTATTTAATTACTTGATAGCACTTATATGTTAAAAATTTATAAATTAAAAAAATAAAAGATAATTTAAAAAAGAAAAGAAAAGAGAGAACTTCAACCTACTGCACGAGAAAGAGAGATATTATGTTGTTGAAAGTTAAATAACCTTTCACCGAAGTTGAAGCAACAATTCTTGCTCGTGATCGATCTCTTTGTTTTCCAGGATCAGAGAGATCGTTAAGTAATAATGGTTGACGCGGTAGTCTCATTCGTGGTGGAGAGGCTTGGTGACTTTCTCATTGAGAAAGCAGCATTTTTACAAGGAGTCAGAGATCGAGTGAAGTGGCTCAAAGATGAACTAAGATATGCATCGTTTCTTACAAGATGCTGAAGAAAAACAGTATGGAGATGCTACACTACGCGAGTGGGTATCCGACATTAGAGAACTTGCTTATGATATTGAGGATCTACTGGATACATTCTATCTCAAAGTCCAAAGTGTAGCTGATGATGATGGAGGGACTATGGAAGAAAAGCCCAAGTTAGGATGCTTACATTCTATGTGTTCTTGCATAGTTGACAAAGGCAAAAAAAAGGTCAATCTATACAACATAGGTAAGGAGATTGAAGAGTTCAACGACAGAATCAATGATCTCTCTAGTAGACGTCAATTGTATGGACTCCAAGATTCCAGTCATAACGGGGAAAGGAGAAACGAGGCTTTTGGCAAATTGAAAGATATAAGAAGAGTCCCCTCTT
Organism: Nephelium lappaceum; assembly: GCA_021234005.1. Classification (NCBI taxonomy): domain Eukaryota; kingdom Viridiplantae; phylum Streptophyta; class Magnoliopsida; order Sapindales; family Sapindaceae; genus Nephelium; species Nephelium lappaceum. Next base: position 88,574 of record JAIZFV010000058.1, read on the forward strand.
TGCAGTTGAAAAGAACGTTATTGGCTTTGAGGATGATGCTGATGAATTGTTGACTAAACTTCTCCACAATGAACCCTCGCGTTTCATAATTTCTATCTACGGCATGGGTGGTTTAGGTAAAACCACTCTTGCTGGAAAGCTTTACCACAACAATGCTGTTCGGAAAAGATTCAATCGTCGTGCCTGGCTTTCTGTGTCTCAAGATTACACAATGCGAGATCTTTTACAAAGAATTATAGAATCCTTTGAGTTTGAAACTACTAATATGGAGGAGCTTAAGAAGATGAATGAAGAAGCTTTGGAGCGGTATCTTTATAGGTCGTTACAAGAGCTATCATATGTAGTGGTGATTGATGATGTGTGGGATAGAGAAGCTTGGGCGAGCTTGAAAAGAGCCTTTCCAGACAACAAAAATGGGAGTAGAGTCATTGTCACTACTCGCAATAAAGAAGTTGCTCAGCGTTTGGATGAGAGAACTTATGCTCACGAACTTAGATTTTTAAGATCAGATGAGAGTTGGCAACTATTTTGTGAGAAAACTTTTCATAGCATAAAGATCGACGAAGGATTAGAAAAGTTAGCAAGGGCAATGGTACAAAAATGTTCTGGCCTACCACTTGCCATAATTGTATTAGGTGGACTCCTATCAACAAGGAAGCCAGAAGAATGGCACGTGGTGCATGATCAAATTTGGCGGCACTTGAAAAATGATTCAATTGAAATTTCTCACTTGCTAGCTTTAAGTTTCAATTATTTGTCATATCAATTGAAACAATGTTTTCTCTATCTAGGTATTTTTCCGGAAGACTATCAAATACTGTCGAATGAATTGATCCATCTTTTGGTGGCAGAGGGTTTCATACCACAAGATGAAAACCGTATAATGGAAGACATGGCAAAAGACTACTTGGATGAGTTAGTCAGTCGAAGCTTGCTTCAAGTAAAAATTAGTAGTGTTGGAGTTCATACTGTTTATCAAGTCCATGATCTTCTACGTGATCTTGCAATCGAAAAGGCAAAGACTTTTAACTTCTTTTGTATTTATGATGAAGATAAGCATTCCAATATATCTTCTGTCACGTCATCATGCCCACGACAAGCAGTTTATTCAAAGATGAAAACGTCATTCTGGCTTGAACAATGCAATCCACGCTTGCGTTCCCTTTTCTTTTTGATGACGAGCAAAAATTGGTACCAGCTATGTGTAGGAAATTCAGGTCTCTAAGAGTGCTCCGTAGTTTGAAAACAGAGCAAAAGGATATAGCTGAAGAGATAGTAAGGTTGATCCATTTGAGGTACTTGAAGTTACTGAACCCGTCTTTTAATCTTCTCTCTTCATTATCAATTTTCAACTTGCAGAGACTGCAAACTTTAGAATTTGTAACCTACGCTTTTAGGTCTATCAGGCTACCAGCTGAAATTGGTAAGTTGCAAGAGTTGAGACATTTACTTGGTAACTATTTTGAAGGACCTTCGTCGATAGATAAATTGCAAAAGCTTCAAACTCTCATGTATGTAAACATTGAAACCTGGGATAAAATCAAACTTGAAATGTTTGTTGATCTTCGACATCTGGGGCTTCGTGAAACTTCTGCGAGTATGAGAATAGAGTTCTCTTTTGACTTAGTAGCCAAATTAAAAAGCCTTCAAACTCTTGATGTTTCTCTATCTCATGGAAGTTTCATATCATTCCAACCACTCTCTCATTGCAAGCATCTCATAGAATTACAAATGCAGGGAAAGATAGCAAAAGTGCCAGAAGACATACATCAGCTCTTGCCAAATCTCGAACGCCTATGCTTATGGGAATCAGATCTCCAGGATGACCCAATGTCTCTCTTCGACAAGTTGCCAAACCTCATGTTTATTGACTTAGGCCGCGGCGTATACAGTGGAAAGAAAATGATGTGCAGAGCCAATGGTTTTTTCCGGCTTGAAATTCTTCGAATATATCAACAAATTGAGGAGTTGCAAGTAGATGAAGGAGCCTTGCCTAGTCTTAAAGGTTTAAAGATCCCAAACGACTACAAGTTGATAACTCCGGAAACAATGAGATCAAGAATTCAGAAGTCATTGCTGTGACATGTAATTCCTCTGCCACATCCCAGTCCCATTGCCCATCTTATCCAGGTAATTTTCTAGTTTTTTTTTTCTTCTTATAATTACACAATTATATAGTGTTAGTGCCAATCACCACCTTCTTTTGGACGTCATTGCCAGCATCTCGTGGAGTTGAGATTAAGTGGGAAGATGGAGAAACTGCCAATGGACATACATGAGTTATTGCCAAATCTTGACATTCAAGTCTTAAGGATGATCCATTGCCTTTACTAGACGAAGATTCTTGAGTGCAGCTCCAATCAGGGACGGAGCACTGTGCAGGCTAGGGTTGGCTTTGAAAATATATATATATATAATAATTAACTCATGGTCCCGGCTTGTTGTACTTCCTTCTCTGTACTCCTCTACTGGGTAGCTTCTTTGCTTTTTTGACATAACTACTCTACCGCTTTTACTCTTTTGTCAAGCCTACTTTTACTTTTTTATGTTTTGTTTTCTTTTATATATATATAAATTAATTTTTATTTATATTTATATTTTTATCCAAATATTATATATGTAATAATTTTATTTTATATATTAGATGTGAAACTTTACTTAAATTTTTCATATTTTATTTTTTATATTATAATATTAGTTGCATAACATATATTTAAATTTAATCTTTTTGATATTTTTCCTATTGCACTCTTTAATTTAAAATGTGATATATGGATTTGATGAGAGCCTTGGAATTAGTTATTTTATTTTGTTTTGGATTTTTGTTAGTTTAGTATTATATTAGTTTAGGTTTATCATGTTTAGAATTATCTTATGTTAAAGTTATCTTTTTTTTAAAATATTGTGATAATTTACAATTAGGATTATCTCTAATTAATCTTTAGATAATTAGAATTAGTATTATCAATTTATTTTTCCTAAATATTTAGGAGTTGTAAGGTTATAAATAATCATGAGATTTTAGGGTTCATTATGTTATGTATGTTTTTGCTTTGAAGTAATTAATAAAATCTTACGTCTTGGTAAGACAATTATTTTTGTTTTTCTACTTTTTGGGATAGCAATACTTGGGATCCCTTAGACTAAAATTCAAGTCAATTCGATGATTTGATTCTAAATTTTGGCTTTTTTGAGCATTCTTGCTTAGAATTGTTTGGACTAAGGTTTTGTTTTGGCTTTTCTAATTATTCTTGTTTGAAATTTTTTGGACTAGGGTTAAGTCAATCTTTTGTGATCTGATTCTAGAGGTTCAATTTGCTCAATTCTGTGGATTGATTGATTTGAATACTATCTTGATTGTGACGTGATTTAGGGTGATTTAGGATTGTTGTTAAATTTAAAGTTAGATCCTCAACAAAATTATGATTATCAAAATGTTGATTGTCTATGTCTAATGAAAAATTTTGATGTTATAACATTATCATACTATAATTCATATTTAATAAATTTGATCATTTAAATATCTTTAGATATAGTTTGATTAATGTTTGATTCTACTTACATTAAATAAGACTTGTTATATCTCATTCAACTTGGTATATTTATGGTTTTTAATTTATAAAATATTTTTGTACAGTTAAAGCTCATTTAAAAATTTTATTCTAGCCCACCATGACGTAAATTCCTGGTTACGTCCCTGGCTCCAATAAGTTTCTTCCACTTGAAAGTCTACTATTTGATGATGAAATGAAATTGGAGTTGCAAGTAGAGGAAGGAGCCTTTTGCAAGGATGAGCTCAAAATCAGCACTTCCAGAGAGATTGAGATCCCCCCTTGCGCAGACCCACTAGAATACTGTAGGAGAGTCTTCTTTCTTAAATACTCATCATTCTTGTGTCAGAATTCTTTTTTTCTTGGCAATGGTAACTATGAGTGAATGTATGCTCAATCATGCTTGTTGAATTCACATAATGTTACCATTTTAATAGATCCATTGTTTCCTAATGATAATTTAAAGAATGAATTGTACAACACCCTCTTAAGGTTTGTCTTAAAACACTCAAAAACACATTTATCCTTTTATTACATAATACCTCCATTCCTTAATCAAAACCCATTAAAAATAGTCAAACTCATCTAACTTAAAGGTATTTTAGACTTTTATTGTTTTTTAATTTTCTTTTACGGTTAAATTATAGAAACTTAAAAAAAAATTAAAAATTTAAGGAAAAAAAAAAGTATGTTAAAGTTTTCGGTAAATATTAAACTTAAAGATCTACCTAGATCTTAAAAAAAGAAAACATCTAAAAAAATGAAGTTGAAGATATGGAGAGATCTTTAAGTTAAGGACAAATTGCACAAACCTCTCTTAAGGTTTAACGAAATTGCACAAATATTACAATGTTTGGGTAACTCGCACGGACACTACTTGAGGTTTCAAAAACTCCGCACGAACCTCCCCTTTCATCAATCAACAATCGTTAAATCGTCATAGTCAATGGTTAAAAGTATTAAAAGACTAAAATACCCTTCAATAAATTTAAAATTAATATATAATATATTTTTTAATTTAATTTGAAAATAAAATATAAAAAATTAAAAAAAAAGAAGAAAAAACCGGTCTCCATGGGAGACCAGATCTGGTCTCCCATGGAGACTGACCGTCTCCATCGCTGGAGACGGCGGCGTCTCCAGCGATGGAGACGGTCTCCAGCGATGGAGATCGCTGGTCGACTAGGGATGGAGATCAGTCTCCATCGCTGGAGACTCCAACGATGGAGACTGTCTCCATCACTGAAGTCTCCAGCGATGGAGCGATCTCCATCGATGGAGACTGGTCTCCCTCCAGCGATGGAGACGGTCGGTCTCCATGGGAGACCAGATCTAGTCTCCCATGGAGACCAACTTTTTTTTATTATTTTTGTCTAATATTTTAATTTTTATGATTTTGATATATTTTTGTTTGATTTGGGTGTTTGATGATAATAATTGATTTGGTTGGTTTGATGATGATGAATGATTTGATGATTTTTATAAATGTAGAAGATGGAGATGAGGGAGATAATGTTGATGGAGGTTAAAGAAGATGGTGGGTTTTGTTTTTTTAAATATTATAATATTAGTTTAATAATTAAAAATATTATTTTTATTTAAAATATTTATTAGCTGCGAATTGACCATTTTACCCTTCAAAACTTTGATTTAATCGTGGTTGACTAATGGTTGACTAACGACAAAGGAGGTTTATGCGGAGTTTTTGAAACCTCAAGTAGTGCCCGTGTTAGTTACCCAAACATCGTAATATTTGTGTAATTTCGTCAAACCTCAGGGGAGGTCTGTGCAATTCGCCCTTAAGTTAAAGATCTGGAATTCTGAGTAGATCTTCAAGTTAAAGCTCTAGATTCAAGATCTTCAATTTGAAGATCTACCCAAATCTTAGAAAAAAATAAATTTTAAAAAAATGAAGTTAAAGATTTGGGTTCTTCAATTTCTAAAACTGTCTCCTACAAAAACCTAAATCTTTTTCATTAACGTCACACCTGCAAAAGCTCAAATCTTCAACACATCATCAAGGACCAAAAAATCAGCATAGTTTTATAAATAATTCTGAATCAACACATCTTGTCAACTCAACTAACACTAGGAAATCAACTCAAGACATCTTCATCAACATTTCCAAATCAGCAAGTCAACAGAACCAAAATCTTAAAAGATAAATAATAATAATAATAATAAATTTTTAAAAAAAAACACCGAAACATTTTTAAAAAATTCAGAAAAAAATTCATCGCCGGTTCAATCTCCCTAGAATCAACCTCCATTGCCAATTCAACCTCGGTCTATGACGACAAAGTTCGAGGAGTGAGGAGAAGAAATAACATCTAAACAAAGAGGAGAAAAAGAGAAGATAGAGGAGAGAGATATATCAGAAAAGGAGAAGATGAAGGAGAGAGATAGATCAAAAGAGGGAGAAAGGGGAACAGTGACCAAGTTCAGTTTGCGACGGCACCTGGACATTGTCTGTGATGGTAGCTACAGCACTTGGATATCGTCCATGAAGGCGGCGTCGACAATAGGTAAAATGGCGAGAATGAGCTGTGAGAGAAAAGGGAGACAGGGGTGAAGGAAAAATAAAGAGAGAGAGAGAGAGAGTGAAGAAGAAGAAGATCCCAATTTATTTTTCATTTTTTTAATTTTTAATTTATTTTTCATTTTATTAAAATTTTAATTTATTTTTATATTTAAAAAAATCTCCACCACCGTCCATCTCTCAGATTGATGGTGGAGATATACTTTTAATTTTTATTTATTGTATTTTTATTTTTTATTTTTTGGTCTTATTCATAGATAAAATGATCATTTAATCAAAATTTCTGATCGACTATTAAAATTAATGGAAGCCAACTAGCAGTATAAAAGTTTGGGGTAATAAAAGGATAAAATGTGTTTTTGAGTGTTTTTACGCAAACCTCAGGGAATATTGTGCAATTCATTCATACGTTTTAGGTTTCATAAATTTTATAATATTATTAGTATATAGTATTTCAATATCTTATTCAAATAAAATTGGATTACTACTAGAATATCTCATTTACATTTTAAAGGGCCAAAAAAAAATAGTAACTTCCTTAAGAACAGTGACACATGTCAGCAAAAGCACGCCTGAGAAAAATTCTCTGATACCAACCGAGTGCACCGTCACAAAAAACCACAACAGTATATTTCAACTTGCAGGTTGCAACTGCAAGAAATACTAAATCTCAACCAAAACCTGTTCAATTGGATTGCCCACAATGACTCCTAAAAATCAATTAGTTGTCAAAACAACAAAAAATTATTTCATATGTTGTACAAAAGATGTTTCTAAATTGTATCACAAAATTTTAATTTAAATCAATTTTTGAAATCCTCTTCGAATCATGCACCAAACACCCATCTTATGACATTGTTAAGAAACTAGCATGTATATAAGACTTTCAGATACGAACCAAAAACAAAGCGTCAATAAAGTTATGTCTCATACATAAAAATACCAGAACCTCCTACCAACAATACAATTTTTACAAAAACATGTAAAGAAAAAGAGGAAGATAGGTAACATAGGGATCACCACTTCTTTCTTCCTCTTCTGTGAAACCAAAAAAAAAAAAAATTCTCTGGGATATCTTTACAACGGATTTCAAGATACAGTCCGCCCATAGCACAGACAGGCAAGGTAGAGATTTTTCGCCCATTTTTCCTGCACAATTCAGAATAATACAATGACATAAGAATACTACATAAGAAACATTATTTGTGCATTCGACCAAGTTTTATAAGTTAAATGTTTCAAGTACTGGCCTCACGCCATTCGATATTAACATATTTGATAAACGCATATTAAACAAGCTCAGACAAATTGCCCAAGTGAATTTCTGATGCCAAGGTCAAAGTAAGAGAAGGTAATCTAGTTCTTTCTCTGGTAACTAATAAGGCATCAAATATAAACAACTTTCAAATTCTATTGAAGATCATGCTGATTAAGAACTACATGGCATGTTACATGTACAATGTGAAGTATTTACCTTAACATGGGTGCTCGGAAATTGCGAAGTACGCAAAGTTTCCTGCGTTTCATCACCAGGTTTGCGCCTTGGAACACTCAGGATAAGAGCAGCTTGATCACAAGTTGCAGCAGTTGATGTAATTCGAAAACCACCATCCCACCGTCTGTGGATACCTTCACTTGGATAAAGAAAATCCAGCTCCACAACTTACATAAGGAAGCCAACACAAATTAGAGGGAGCTACTTCAGAGTTAAAACTGAGAATGAACTTATTAAAATATCACAAGAAACAATGACAGATTAAATAAATCAACATCCTTTGTTATGAAACCCACTCAAATTGAAAGAAATCAACTCCCCAAATATTGAAAAGTTAATTCAGCAAATGAAAGATAGAAACAGAACATTTGCTCATTATATCAGATAAGGAAAGCAGCATGAACCAAATTTCACCATCTCCAAATTAGAACAAACGGTGAAAACAAGACAACTAAAATTAACCTGTTGACTGAAGCCAGCATTGCGAGACATAACAACACCCCATCGACTTCCAGCAGTTGCCATTGAGGTCACATGAAACCCTTCCCTCCACTTCTTGTTTATCCACTTGAAAAGGAAAGATTCACTTACTTTGTAAGACTGTTGAGTGTACTGGGTGCCTGCAGAAATTAGATCACAACTTCAATCAAGCGGACGAGCATGAAAAATGAGCAAGTCACCAGCTTAATAAAATCATCATAAAAGAACAATTATTATTGAAATTAGAACTGTTCATGTACATATAAAAGTCAGATTAAATAAATCAATAAAAGCAGTACAAACACAACACAGGTCTGCCAAAACATTTACAACAGAACAACAAATGACACATACATAAATCCAGAGACACAACATTTCAAGTCATAAAAACAAAATGCGGAATATTAAAATGAATCGAAGGGGCAAAATTACATTAAAATACAACCTTTAATTCTAAATTAACTCATATATGCAGAGGTGCTTTGGCTGCTTGGTCATTGAGTGGATAAACCCCTAGGTTAACAAACATTCAAAAGATTCTATATTCATGGCTACTTTTATGCCAAGATCGAACATGATTCTAAAAAAAATAAAAATACATGCAACTTCCCATTTGTGTACGTTTCTGAAGTTTCTGGTTGATATTGTCCTTGGACTCAGATTCTCCATGACTGGCACATTTGTGTAAGTTTCAGTTATTTTATACTGATCAAATAAAATCTGAAGAAAGATACATCTGTACTATGATGCAGCTTCTCAACTGAGTTACTTACTGCATTTCAGCAAATTACTGGAATAGTAGTGATTGAAGGTTGAAAAAAAATATTGCATATCCTTGTAGCTATTTATATTATAACAATTAATGGACAAGTCAATTCAGCTTTAAAAATTGGTGATTTGTTAAGCACATATGGCCCTTATGAATGAGGAACTAAGATGAGATGTCAGTGCAACACATTTTGGTTAACGGGAAGATTTAAACTCTTTCAAATTATTATGAGATTTTTATAGAATGAAAACTCAAGAGCAATACCGTTCAGGAGTAAATCAGATTAGATCATACACTGTGATGAGTAGTTAAAATATATATGTCTAAGGGAGAGCAACATAATAGTTCCTTGCACTTCCTCCAACTCAGCTATCGCTCTTCATTCTAACACGTAAAATAGATTATCCTTGAACGAACAAATATTTCTTCATTTATTCACGAAGAGCATTTTATAAAAGATTACTAGCAAACGAAATTTTAAGATTTTGGAACTTATTTGCAGGAAATCTGGTGCCAACACGTATGATGTTACAATGGATGATGCAGCCATCATTGCTGGGCCATTTGGATATCCCATAGAGATGGAAAGAAAGATTAACCTTGAGCTACTGTAAGATCTTTGTTTCTTATATATCTCTTTTAGTTAATTTTAAGAAAATCTACTGATATACACGGATTAATAGTTGTGTGATTCTGTTTTGGGAGGCTCACTCATCTTCTTTTCATTCTACAAATTTGAACTCTTTGAATTACTGGATAAAATATAAAGCATATTTATTACTGTCTCTAAACATTACTTAACCTGCATAGTAACATAACCCGAAATGGTTAATAGCATGCTTGTGTTTTTTTATTTTTTGGTGCAGATAAAGTGATGAGAAGATCAGAATCACAAGAGGGTACAATGATATTCTGTTTGTGCATATTCTTACAGATGGATTGAAGCAAAAATAAAAGACATGATGATATGATTTTATGATAGAAAACATATATTTATCCATTATAACAATATATAGTACATACTTCTCTATATAAATATAATACATTAATTCTACAGTAATATTTGTCAATAAATATAAACAATATGATATTAGAATGAAACCTTCATGGAAGTTTATTTTTTGTAGTTTATGACATCATTTGCCATGATGCTTTATTTTAATAATTAACTTCAATTTCTCCAACCCCACAATGCTTCTTCGAAAATGGGATAAGTTGTAATTACAAATTTGATGGAGACAAACAACAATAGAAAAATATATATACAACATTGTATTGTCTAATGTCTTTCATGTTTTGCCCCTTTTTGTTTATATATTTAGTGTGCAAATTAAAAGGAATGTTCATAAAGAATAAAGAAAAATTGTTTTATCTAAATAAACTTAATCATTTTAATTCCAAACAAATTTTGTTGATTTTCACATATAATATTATATATGAAATGTTTGCACCTGTATCCAATGTTGTACATAAAATGACATAAGGGGTTGAAAAAGATTAATTGCAATTAACGTTTCATTAGAATTAAAACCAAATAATTTTTTGTTTTTGAACAAAATGAATTTTTCATTTTAACTTGAAGTAAATTTATCTCTTTTACTGTATATGCAAAATTTCACATATCAAGTACAACATATGTTGCACATTGCTTATTAGCACGATTTTTTTTTTTTTTTTGGAAAAGATTATTAGTGCGAATTTGATTGAAGAAAACAAAACTAATGCAATAAGAACCATGAAAATCACATGCTATATATATATATATTACCATCCCTAATCATAATGGCTGAGACAGAAGTCGCTAGCTATGTCCGATCGATGGTAACTGAAGCGAGGAACACCCTGAAATTGCCCTAAAAATTTTCAAAGTCAAGAATGGTGGCCGAGAAATGCACGCAGAGTAGGACACCGCGCTTATGTTGATATAACTTTCTTTTGGTTCAAACAAACCTTTTACCATCCCTATTCATAACGGATGAGACAGAAGTAACTAGCTATGTCCCATTGATAGTAACTGACGCGGGGGCACACCATGACAATGTCCTAAAAAATTCGTAGTCAAGAATGGCGACCCAAATGCTTCTATGCGTACACCAGCAGCCTTTAATCTAATAAAATCTTTCTCTTGTATGTTTCATTTAGCATTTATTCCTTTTTGATACAGTCTTCAAATGTGGTAAGTCCTTCTCACACTGAAATTTTTCTCTCCTTTCACATATCAGAAGTTCAGACCATTTATGTTATTTCTTTTAACAAGAAAAGGGGATTGGACTTCATTTTTTTATGGAAATCATTCTAATGCCTTGGTCCAATATAGATATTACCTACTTTTGACACAACTTTCTTGGTTGTCTTTGAAATTTACAATAGAACTAGCATCTACACTTTAAAAAGCTCATAGTTAAATCGTCATCCTCGTGTGAGATTTTTGTTTTTCTTCCTTTCAACTAACTTTATGTTTGAAGTTCTACCAGAAAGGCTCTAGTTAAATTGAATGAAGCTTCACTGCAGAAAGGCTTTATATATATATATGGCTGCCAAAACGATTAATGTTTAGGACAAGACTGGGAATTTAAGTTTTATTTCTTTCTCCATTTGACATACCTGTCTTGGTGGATATACACTATTTAATAGTTGAGACATGAAAGATTTTGAAATGGCTTGTATTTGGACAATGTAACTAACAAGCAAAATAGCAAAACTATAATAACAGAGGCAAATATTTTTTTCAGGAGTTCATTAAAATAAGCGCAAGAATTCTGGGATGTCCACTCATTAGCCAGAAAAAAAAATACTGATTTCCAAGAACCCCCGATTAAACAAACCTTTACTTGGGTGGCACGATGAAGCAACATGTTAGTTAGGACTTAGGAGCCATCAAAAAGTCATGCATGGCATCATGATGGCCTCTGTTAACAACATAGTATGTGTATGTCGTGTCACTTCAAAATTGCACTGGTTTCAATTTCAGTCAATAAAAGCCCCATTTATAGTTTTGGGTGTGGAATCCGCGTCTGCTTTAATTGGCACGATGGGCCTAAAGAAGAAGCCCAGGATATAAACAACCTTTTGCTATGTCTGATTGTGGCACTTGCTACTTAATTTACTATTTACGAAGCTAATTATGTACTTTTTATTTACGATGATAATGGAATATTAACTTTTAAAGAATATGCGATTAGTTCAAAAAGAATTTGGTAATAAATGTAAATACATCTTGATAAAACTAATTAATGTGTAAAATAAGTACAATTCATTTAAACAACATATTTAAAAAAGAGAGAAAAAATAAAATTGATAAAGTGCTTTGTTGATATGGTAAAAGTTAATGGCCCTCTACAATTTAGATGAGAAAAGTTTGAATCCGGATGGGGCTTAATCCAAATCAATTTAAAAACAATAACACAAGATGTCCCACATTTTATATCTCATCCTTGATCTCAAGTTATAATGTATCATTTAATAAAAAGATATTTATTAGTGATTATTTATTTTACTTGAAAAATCTTTTCATCACACTGACGTATCATGACTTAGGATGTAAGATGGGTATGTGTAGTATTACTATTCGAAAAATATTCAAATCTGATTGCCCTAAGGCCCAATTTTATTTGTGTTTTTTTTTTTCGAAAAGTTATTTGTGCTTTTTTAATGTACACATTTTCAAACATTTTGTATTTTATCTCCAACAACTTCAATTAAATATATATCCTTCTAATTGTTTTAATCTTTTCAATATAATAGTCATTATCATATTAATTACTCAATATTCATGTACAGCTGATATGAAGCTTTCCAGTTTTATTTGTATATATAGAAATAAATGCTATTTTCAAAATAAAAAAATATTTTTTTTTTTTTATGTTCTAATAGTTTATGCATTTGGAATAGCCGAATAGTGTTAATAATTTGATCATTACATGTTCAAGTGATTCTTTGTTCGTAAGAAAAGTATCTTAAATGAAAATTCTCCAAATCTAAGGGTGCATTTGATATTATCTTTAAATACTGTTTTTTAAATTTATTTTTAAGAGAGAAAATCGTGTATCGTTATTTTTAAAAATGCAAAGTATTTCATAACTAAGTTCATCCTACGGCATATAAATACACTAATGAGTGTTAACATGTGCTCTAAACAATCCTAAACAAAATTTTACAATTTATTTTCATTTTATTTTATGTGTTTTTGAAAAATGAACATAATGGCCTTCCTTAGTTTTACAAACCTTGAAGTGTGTTCACATTTTAACATTTTCCATAATAGTAATAATAATGCAACATAATTTCAACCAAATAGAACTTTGAAATAATAATAAAGAGTACTACTTTGACTAAATCTCTTTTGATGCTCAAAATTTAATTAGTAGTACCTTCTTGATAAAAATTCAAAGCACTAACAAAAAATTATATTTTATCTTAATTAAATTACCCTTCAGTTTTCTAGTTGGAAAATAATATCTGGAGTAGAAGTCATTACATTCATTCATTTGAAAAATAAGAGTAGAATTTCTGCGTGAAAGTGATAGAAAGTTGTTGATTGACAGAGAAGCATATTAATTAAGAAGCAAAGGGACAAAGAACTGGTCCAAGGACAAGGTGAGAACATTCTGAATTATGGATGACTTGCTATCAACATACAGAATTGAGTGACGGCTATAACAATACAAATTAAATTACGTTATTTAATTATTATAAAATTAAAATGTATGTCCCCAAGCATTGCAATTCTCTTCTTTACATGACAAAAAAGAAAACCAAACCATTCAGCTTCATAAGCAAATGGAAACTACATATTTTATTATCATGATTTTGATGCTTAATTTAGCAGTCTCTCTTTGTAATGCCAATTTCATGTTTAATAATTAGTTTATTAATTTTTCAGAGGAAGAAAAGGAAATTAGTTGCATTTTGAGGTTTCTTATGCAATCAGTCTGTTTATGTTATTGTTTAGATGTATTTGCAACTAGGTTTGGAAAATAGAGGAAGCTGCCACGAAAACTGAAGTTAATTCAGGCACACAATATAGCAAGTCTTGGTGGGGCTTTAGGAAGTCTGCGTTGTTGACATAGAGTGATTGGCTGATAATGTTGAGAAGTCCAAACCACAAATCCTGTTATTGTTGTAAAATTAGTATACTCTTTCACTTCATGAAGGAGTAAATTTCAAATTAAATTTGGTAATCATCAAGTTGATCTAATCAACTTACCTCAAGTCCTAATCAGCTTGCCAAGTTGCCAAATCCATGTTTGCAAGTTGTATTTAGCATTTAATTAGATTGTGTTGGCAAGATTTTATTGGTAGATCAAAACCAACATTTGTCTGTAAATAGACATTAACCTTATGTAAATTGTATCCCATTTTTATTAGTGAAAACCACTCTCTCTACACTCATCCATAATCTCTTCTTTCTCTATATTTCTTAGTTCTCTGCATAGCTCTTATTACTAGTTTGTTTCAACCCCAAAGTTTACAACAGTTATGTCATTTTAGCATTGAAAAATGCAATTTCTTCCGGTAGGCCATATGAAACTCTGATTGAGGGCAACTTTCATGGATCACAAATTGGTTTCCCACTACAAATTTCCAAGCAATACCTAGACTTTGATGTGCTCAACCCATCGTGCACGATGCTTCATGAAGACTCATTGAAATGGACACTAATAAAGCAAGACTAATTACTTCTTCAACTTTATACGAATGACTAAACATGTGAAAAAGACTTCAACTTAGAGGAGTCCAATTGTCATTGAATGATAATAAAAAATTTTCTCAACAGCGATACTAAATTATATATCAGAAAATCTTTATCATTAATTGAACACTTATCTAAACTTAAACTTCGTGATTTGTTGATTATTAGTGATGATATCAGAACTTTGATATGTCTCAAGGGTCCTAGTTCAAACTTTTTAGGTGATAAAATTTGAATTTATTTATTATATGAATTTGTTGTGTGTTTGTCTTTACACTTAAGTCATGTGACAAATCTATTGATTATACACATGCAAGGGTGTGTTAAAGAGCTTAGGGCAAATTGCACAAACCTCTCCTGAGGTTTGATGAAATTGCACAAATATTACGATGTTGGACAACTTGCACGGACACTACCTGAGATTTCAAAAACTCTACACAAACCTCCCCTGTCGTTAGTCACCATTAATTAACTACGATTAAATCAAAATTTTGAGCAGTAAAATGGTCAATTCATCAGCTAATAAATATTTAATTAAAAATAAGATTTTTAATTATTAAAACTAATAGTTAATATTAAAAAATATATATACCACCATTTTCTTCTACTCCATCATCATCATCCCCCTCATCTCCATCTTCTACATCAATGAAAATCATCAAATCATTCATCATTATCAAACCAACCAAATCAATTATCATCATCAAACACTTAAATCAAACAAAAATATCTCATCGCTGGCGACAGCACATCTCCAGCGATGGAGACAGAATCTCCATCGTTGGAGATTACTCCAGTAATGGGAGATCATCTCCAGCGATGGAGATAGAATCTCTCCATCGCTGAAGACGGCAGTCTCCATCGCTGGATACACCGTCGTCTCCAGCGATGGAGACCAATATATATATATTTTTTTTTAATTATTTTTGTTTTTATTTTTAAATTAAATTAAAAATATATAATATATTAATTTTAAATTTATTGAAGGGTATTTTAGTCTTTTTATACTTTTAACCATTGACTATGAGGATTTAAATGTCGTTGACCTATGACAGAGGAGGTTCATGCAGAGTTTTTGAAACCTCGGGTAGTGTCCGTGCGAGTTACGTAAATGTCGTCATATTTATACAATTTCACCAAACTTCAGGGGTTTGTGCAATTTGCCCAAGAGCCTATATATATTACCGAGTTCATTTCTATTATTACGGATCGATAAGGACTGTAGAACAAACTACTATAAAATGATAATGAGTTAATGATTATACTCCAAAGGTTAATAAAAATGTGATTTAACAGTGATTTGATACTAGAATTAGAACCAGATATAGTACATTAATTGTAGTAGACAAAATATAATTACTTCGCTGAATTTTCAAGAATGCAAGGCTGAAGACTCTGGGTATAGGCTTAAAGTGTGTGGTGACTCAGACAGGGAGATATATTGCCTGAATTGCTTTAATTGAATTGAGGAAAATTGATGTGGTGAGCCTTGGAATTCTACCTGAGGGACAACAGAGCTGACTACCAACATAAACGCCAAAGAACCTAGCAGTCTATTATTGAGTGTGTAACGCAGACCTGGAAAATTTAACAAATTAGGACTTCCGTGTGGAAAACTAGTGGCTATTGTGGCTGTTAATTTTCTTCTTTGTTTGTTTTCCTCCACAATGCCATACTGATGACACTTCTGTCTCGTCCTGTATGCTTTTATTTTCGTTTGTCACTTGTCCTGTAATATGGTCAGTCATGACGCAAGATAATCAGACTAGCCAGCTAGATTCATGATCTGCCAGCTATTTTACCCTATAATGCCATCCTAATTTTCTTCTAGGTTGGTTACTGTTAATGCCATTCTGACTTGTACTGTTGGTTGTCTAATCCAAGCTCTGTTCCTGCAAGCTCCACCGTGTTCCACAAATCAATACATGCATATTCTAGGGTAAATTACACGAACAGTCGCTAAGGTTTAGTAAAAATTATACTAATAATTAGTTTATGATATAATGAAACAAACCTTATTTGATATTCATAAAACTCAGTATAAATACTCTCTTATCCTTAGTCAACAGTTAGTCAACTATCATAAATCAATCCTATAAAGATAACATGATTCATTCATAAGTTATAAATAATTTAATAATAAATTAGTATTTTAAAAAATAAATTAAAAAAATGGATGGAGCCATTTGAAGATCGAAGACCCAAATTGTCTCTAAAACGACCGTCGATGGAGACGGGTTGGATCTGCACTTTGGAGACTAGTTAGGTCTCTAACGAAGGAGACCGCAGGTCGATCCTTCCACACTCGGCGCTCCATCAAATTACCTCCCTCTGTATGTGCTTCTCGTGCTCCACTACTTAGTCTTTCTCACCCTTGACAAGCACACCACCTTTACTCTCACTATTGCGGTCTCTCGGCTCCTCACTATCATCATTGCTGTCAAGAAGTCGTTATATGTTCTCAAAGGCAATTCCATGTTTAAGGTGTTGTCACTCTCATCACAGGAAAATGATGGTCGGTTTTATTTCCATCGGCCTCCATGATTAACATTGGATAATCACTCTCACCCAGGAGAACATATATAAAAGATGATGAATTGAAAAGTTTTTTATTAATTTTTTTTAACGAAGTGTTATTGTTAACTTTTTTTTCGTAAAGTGTATTTATTGTCCTTTCACCTAGAAAGATACTAGTAAAAATCAACTAAATTCTTTTGTACTAATCAAACAAGTATTAGTTTGTAGTTACTATTTTATATAGGTTTACACAACTGTAATTACTATATAAAACCAAATATTCACAACTACTTCTTAAATCCTTCCATCCTTTCACTTTTATTCTATATTATGTTACTAATTATTTACAATCACATATATTAGTTGTTCTGTAGATTTTCGTTAATTTTGTTGTCGTTTTCCTTGGAAAAAAAAAAAAAAAAAAAAAGTCCATTCGAAGATTAGGCATGACTATTAGATGTCTTCTTTCTATCTTGGCACCTGCACACATGATGAACTCGCCATCAGTGAGCAATGACTTCAGTATGATCAGCTTTTACACAGGCAAGTAAAATTAAAAGATTAACGCCATTGAAGTTGCAAATTTAGTGGTTTGCATAGATAAAGTGGTGTCGATCGGCACCATAATCATCCATTTTTATAGCATTAAAAGTAGAACAAATGTTTTTTTTTTTTCTTTTTTGTGTAGCATTCATCATAAAATTTTCACTTCTGTCATTTGGAATTGTTGTTGGAACGAAAGTATGAAATGACTCATATTGATAAGTTTATATTCGGTACCAATAATAAGGAAATGGTTCTGTTTGAAATCACATTTCATTCTTCCAATTCCTAAAGTGTTAATAGATTATTGTCATGTTGTGGAAAATGGTGCATTGGTGAATCGGTGGTATTGTTTTGATCCAAAAATCTCTATTGATATGATATAAGTTTTGTTATTATTATTATTATTATTTTTTTTTTTTGAACTTGAAGGAGTAGGATGTAAGCTTGTGATCTCAACTTTGCCCGAAAAATTTGGTTATTACACATTATGTTTGCAACCATGAGATGTGATATTGATATTAAATTTTCTTCTTTTCCTTCACTAACAATTGATATAAAAATTAATAACAAATTGATATTGAAATTGCTAAGGACCCTCTTATTAATTTATGAAATAGATAAAATATTCCCATAATAGTATAAAAATAGTAAAAAAAAACTCTCTACCATTAAAGTTGACGTTAAAAATTCTGATTTGATAGTTAGTGTGAAAAGGGCAAAACGGTCAAAACAAGATAAAATATAATAAAATTAAAATTAAATATTTAAAAATTTTGAAAAAAAAATTCTTCACCGTCTATCGCTAATATGAACTACGGAGATCAAAATTAAAATTTAATAAAATAAATTTAAAATTATAATTAAAATATATATATTAATAATTTTTTAAAAATTTTTTGTGAGATCTCAACCCATCCATCATGTTAATAGATAATGAAGATCATTATTTAAAATCCAAAAAAAAATTAAAAAAAAAAAAAAAAAAAAAACTGAAAAGAAAATAGTTTAAGCTGCCCAGAACAATCCAAAGCCTCCATCTCTCTCAACTTTTGCTCTCTCTTTCATCATCCACCTAGTGACTCTAAAAAAAACCGACCATCATCATCCAGAGGGCTCATTTGTTATGGGTTTTCTCTCTCGTCTCCATTTCTCTCGACCTCTTTCTCTCTATTTTCTCTCTACAAAACCAACAAACTCATGCGGCTTCAAATGACTTAGGTCAACCCGGTTCGTTCATCTTTGAATGAACCAAACGACTTGTATTCATTTGAAGATCATTTCGAATGAACTCAATCATCTGGGTTCATTTGAAGCTTGTTTAGATATGGGTTTCAAAACCCAAATCTGGTTCTCAGGGTTTTGAAACCTAGAAATTTTCATTTAGTTCTTGATCTTCAATCAGATGAAGATATATATTTTATTTCATTTTTTTTATTCGTTTTTTTTTTTTTTAAAAAAAAACATTTTGATTTAGTATTTAACGTTTAGCGAAATATTACTTTTTTACTCATTTATGCATTTTGAATATCCGTCATTTCTGACGTTTGATAATTCATCAAATTAATTGCTTTAACCGTTTAATTAATCGTCAAATGTGATGAAAATTGTTAAGCATTAAAATATCTTTAATCATTTTATCCTCATTTATCTACCAATAAAAAGTTAATATGTGTCATATAAAATTTAAAATTAAAACAATTAAAACAATTTTAGAATGATCATATCATCATTTTTAAAATTAAAATATTTAATATAAATATAAAAAGGGTTTTTTTTAATAATGATAATTTTTTTAGGTTTAAATTGAATATTAATTTTTTTTTAAACCTTGTAAAAAAAATTATTTTGGATAAAAATATATTTGGTGAAAATAGAGAATCTAAAAAAAGGTAATTTTTTCTAAAAGAACTTAAAAATCAAAAATCAAAATTAAAAAGTTGTTGGAAAAAAAAATTAAAAATTAAAAATAATCTTCAAATATCTTAAATTATTAAAATTTTTGTAACAAAATTATTTAAAAAAAAAAAAAAAAACTGCGATGAACAGATGTTCAACCTCATCTCCACACTCACCTCATCTCCTCCTTACAAGAATCAAGAAACTAGATTGAGGAAGATCATAATGAATTAAGTAAAATTTAAAACCAAAACGAAACGAAAATTGAAAAAGAGAATAAAATATTGAAAAAGAATCCAGATTGAAGAACATGAAATAAAGTTCAACATCTCAAAATTAAAATAAACAAAAATCTGAAATGTTAATAGCACTAGCAATAGCGTATTACATGTCATAAACATCCAACTGCTCTCGAAATCCAAAGAACTCTCAAAATTACCTTAATCTTTTACAAATGTTCAATGCTGTTACATAATTGACCAAAATACAATCATCGTATCAAAGCTGCAACAGATGGCTTTGAGGCATCAGATAGCCTAACGGCCCTGAGAATCTCCAGACCCACTAATCCCACATCCATTGTCCACCACAACACAGTCCTTCTGCCCAGACCGGAAGACCCTTCTATAGGCCCCTGCATATACTGGAATAATACACATCCCCATCCGCCTCAACCACCGTCACAATCGCCCCATTGTTAATCGCTGCATCACATGCCCATTTTTACCTGACAACAAAAACAACAACCAAATCAAATCTCAGCGAAAACATTCGCGAAGATCCCAACGCCGACGCCGGTGCCGCAGGCGAGGAGGCCACAGATGGTCTGGTCTGATGCGGCGACCGACCTCTGGGCCGACGGAGTAGTAGTTGGAGGGAGGTGCCGAGGTCTTCGCCTTCGATGTTGAGAGAACGAAGGTGGGAGACCAAAGCGTCTTTTAATTCGCGCTGAAACCGTCGGTCCGGTGACTACCTTGCGTAGCCTGGTGGTTTCCGCGGCGGCGGGTGCGGTGGTGTCGGCCATGGTTCTGTAGCGAAAGGGTGTTGGCGATGGTCGACTACATTGAAGAGAGTGCGAAGCATCTTTTACTTTTGGAAAAATCCAAAAAATAATATGATGTTTGAAAATTATCCATTTTACAACCTACTATTTTATATTTATTCAAAATACAATTAATATTAGTACAAATATCTAAAATCCCTCCTGAAGGTATATGAAAGGACCTTAATATCCCTGACAGTCACGAAATTCGTTAGTTGACATGGTGGACCGTTTAATTTTAGGGGTAAAAAGAAAAAATAATGAATAATTAATTATAAAAAAAAATAAATACTATTAATATAAAATTATAAAAAATAAGAAATTTTTATTTAAAATATAAAATATATAAATATTTTTTTCTCTCAACTCTCTCTTCTCCTCTCTTTCTCTTCTCTTTCTATCTTCGGTCGGTATTCTTCTCTCTATCTCTTACCGGTGATGATGGTGACAGACATCTTGACGGCAGCATTTGTGGAGACTTGAATCTCGTCCACCATCGGAGACCCAGGTTCTCACTCATTTACCCCTCCATCTCTCTCACTTTTCTCGGTTTCTTCTCTGGTCGATGATGATGGTAGCGGCATTGTGGGTTCAACGACGAACCTATTGGTTTAGTGCTTGGTGGTTGATGATTGATAGGTGGGTTTGGTGCTCGGTGGTTTGGTGTTTGGTTGATGATTG